>PISX010012897.1:34814-58867 GCA_004024625.1 Mellivora capensis
TTCGTATCCCCTCTCACACCCCCCTCCCGCACCCTGTTGTTGGCTCGCCCCAGAATCCTCTCCAGGTGCTCTCTTGCCAGTCAGCGCGCTGACTGCTGCCCTAGTGACGTGCTCCTTCCTTCTGCACGTGCTTCTGCGCCAAAAGGAAGCTCAGCCTCGTGCCCTTGTGTGGTTTCAATTAAATACCCGTTTTGCCACATTTCTAAAGAGAATTAAACATATTGCAGAATTTTGTATTTAAAGCAGACTTCATGACTGAATATGGCCGCCTGTCTTTAAGGCCCTTTCGTCCATATTTGTTGTCTTCTCTCCTCCCTCTTCTCTGAAATTCTCACAGAGCAGTTACCGTTCATAGACGTCTTCATGTGGGTCCTGCCCTTGAACGGTGTCGCTGAATTTTGTTCACAACCTTGTTCGGCAACCCCACCCCTTACCCTGGGTGACGTTCTACTTAAGTTAGTTGTTCGAAGCATGAGGATTTTCCCCCCCGTTGTATTTCAGATTCTGCTAGGGACTTATTTAACTTGATCCTATCACAGTCTGGGGGTAAGTTGTGGCAGTGAAAACCCAGAAACAATTATTTAGCTCCCAGGTTGAAGTGCTGAAAATGCCGGTCTTCTTGCTGTACTGGGCTGAATTGTACCAGAACATAATGGTTTGGGCTTCTGTGCAAAATGGGGTTGCATTTGGCCAAAGTGATGACGAAGTAACACAGAGAGCCGACTTGCTGTTTGAGAGGACCCTTCCCTTCGGGGCAGTCAGATGGAGGCGGCGGGGCGTCCCTTGACCTGTTGCTCTGCCTCTTAAAGCCCATTTTAGCATGGATTCACGTTCTTACATAATTCATTTCAAATAAAAAACATAAGCTGTGTGACTTGAGTTAATGAACTCCTTTTCGTGATGTAGGGGAAGTTGAATATATATTTATGAGAAGAAACTCTTTAGCAGATTTTAGGTTTGAGGGAATAGAATGTCCACAAAAACTGGGCCAAAAAAAAAAAAAAAAAGGTTTTCAGTTCCTAAAACCCATTACTGAGGATTAACATTAAAATATTTATAACTCTTAGAAAAGGGCTTTCCTAAGATGACTTCCACCTGTTTGTGGAAACATTTGTTGTGTGACACTGTTGTAACTGTAGTAGTGGACCGGTCCGATTTCTCTATTCAGGAAGAATTGACCCTTACTTTTAGAATAGTAGTTTGATTTTAATTATATAACTCCTGAGTTTGAGAATACGTACCCCTAAGGGTGAGTATGATGGAAACCATACCTGAGGTGTGGCCCAATGAATTTAAGCCTCAAGTTATAGCTGAATACATTTATAATTTCATAAAATCTAGATTAGAAAGCATTGTGAATGCAGTTTCCAAAAATCCATTTGTACTTAGAGTAAATACAATGTTTAGGAGGTGTTTCGTGGTTTGGATTTATATATTTATAAGGTTTTAAAAAATGTTCATTTTGTCTGACATGTACATCAAATAAATGAGTTATGAGATTTCTAGAAAGCTCTGGATGTGGGTACTGTGTATTTTGCTTCTTTGTATAATGTCTGCAGTGCTAAATTTGTCTCTTTGTATATTGTGCTAGCCTTTTTTTTTTAGTTGTCAGTAAATTAATTTGGTTTTAAAGAATTTTAAATGTAAGCCAACAGAAAACTCTTTATGCTGTTGAATGGAAACAGGACAATGCTTCAATATTTTATTCACTGTGATAATATTTTGTTTGTCCATTAAATTATTATTTCGACACTAGAAGTTTGACTTCCCTGACTCATGATTGAGATTCAGTTATTACTTCGGATTTCTGTTAACGTTAGATAATTGCGAAGTGGAGCTTTCAGAAACACTGATGAAGCTAGTGCCTTTGTCATACACATGAAGATTCCAGAATTTTCTGACAAAGTTGATCTAACTGGTCCCACCAGTTTGTTTTTGAAAAACAAAACAAAACAAAAACCAGCCAACCGAAAACAAAACAGGGGAGGGAATTTGGGTAGACAAAACTAAACCATTGTCTTTATCATTATAAAAAAATTTTTTGGTTTTAATTTGTTTGATTTATGTTCCAGAATCTGCCCAGCCACTCAGCCAAACAGTGTCCCTTTTAGTCAGGCAATCACTAGCCTTCTGTGAACTGGGCAAATTTTTGTAATTACCTGATTTTTAAATATGACCACTGTTAGGCAAAGTAGACATCGTTGACAGTACGTAACGGTTACATGTTTATGATAATTAGTGAATTGGCACCACATGTCAACCAAGGGTAATGGTTTTCATTCACTTCTGAAACCTTTGCATAAATGAGCAAGGAACTCGATTAAGGAAAGGCATTACCTGCACTAGTCAGTCGTAACTTAGACGAGTCCTGTTTACCCGCTGAGAGACCCACAAATGATGAGCCTGTGCTTGGTTGTAAACAGACACCCTGACTTCCAAGAAATGTTCTCATATGTCATCCAGGTGGATGCACATGCCAAGGGAATCCTCTAGCGATAGACTGGTAGCACAGCATAAGGAACCTCTGTGAGTCCTGGAGCACAGAAGGTGTAAAAAAGAGCCCGCGTGGAATGAGGGCAAACTACAGTTTTCTGTGTTTCTACACCTTTTGTGGCTTGTTCTTTTTTCACTCTTCTTAGCAAAAAGCAAATACGTGCCTTAATTCCCTAGAAACACCACGGAAACACCACATATCATTCCAGAACTTTCTTTAAAACCAACGGGAGGCTTGGTTACAGGTAAGCTCTCTGAAGAAGTTTCACCACTGGCTCTTGAGGCTTGAGACGTGTGTATTTTCCACATTCTGCCCATTAGATGTTTATTCTCAGCCTCTTAATGAATTTTTACTCTTCTGTGGTGAGCTAGAGGTTTAGTATTGGGTCTAGCCTGACAGGTTTACTTTTGTGTAAAAGATTTTTGGGAAAAAAAAAAAGTATGTGGCTAGCTGGATGTCGAAGTTTGTATAAATTCCAAGTGAGTCCTAGAGGCAATACAGGTGCAACTCAGTTGCTTATGCCATGTAAATTTGTGGTATAATCCAAATCTCAGGTATGCTCAACACAGATATTTATGGTTTTTGACATGAAGGTGCTTTAAATTTAGGAATTAAGAAAAAATTAGAAGTTAAATTATGCCCTGCCCATTTTGTATGCTAAGTAGGGCTATGAGGTAATGTATCCTTAAACGTGGTTCAAAGCTTGAGTTAATAAAAACATTCACTTACTTGGAACAATCACAGGACAAGCCTTTTTAACCAGCCAGGAGTTTATTGGATTTGCACCATATTAACATTTTCCTTTTAAACTGAGATGGTGAGAACTTGATAAGAGAGAAGAACATGCTGTGACTTAGGTCATTTCAGATCTTGGTTTTCCCATGAAGTTCAGTGCTTTAGGTAAGAGAGAAGAAAGTTTTTGTTTTTTGTTTCTGCAGTGTTCAGATCCATTTACCTCAGATCAGTGGTCTGACCAAGACACCCATGTCTGCGCGTCTTTGGTGTGTCAGTATCAAACCAGAAGTGAAGGAAGTAGAGAAATAACAAGCGGGACGGAGTGGAGGGTCAAGGGTGAGCTCTGTGAAGTTCTAACTTCGCTGTAGAGGAGCCAACAAAGGGACTGCATTGGTGCAGCCCAAGCCCTGAGAAAGAGAGCAGCAGCCATTGGAGGATGTGTGCTCACAGGGGCCAAGAGCTAGGATGTGGAATTAGCATGACTAGATGAACACAGACAGAAGCAAATGAAGATTACTTTATTGGAAAAAGGCTTGTTAAGCTTTTCTCATGAAGAAAAAGTTCAGAGAATCACATAATTATCACTGGTACACTTCTGAGAGTTGGTCACTTAACCTTTTGCCATATTTGTTTTTTCTCTCCCCCCTCAAAATAAGAGACTTTCTCTAATTTGACTAAAATATTATTATTGTATCTAAGACAAAAATACTTCTCTAATTGCTTAATATGCAGTCTCATTAAATTTTTCTAGTCCCAAAATATCTTTTATAGCTCCAAGCAAAAAACACAAGCCAGGCGCTAATCAAGATTCACATGTTGCATTTGGTTATTATGTATTTTATTCTCTTTTATGTAAGCACAGTCACTCCACTTTGTGTTCCCCGTGATGGGGAACAGTCACCCCACTTTGTTTTCCCCGTGACGTTGACTGCTTGAAGAAAGGAGGCCCGTTATTTTGTACAGTAGCCCAACATTCTGGATGTCTGTTTCCTCATGGTGGTGAGGAGGTGGTCAGAGATTCTTCTTCTATCACTTGTATTTCCTGTAAACTGGAAGTTAGGTAGAAAATTTTGATTGCATTCAGATTTGGGGCAAGAATTTTTCTTAGAGGATGCTGTGTACTTGGTGTTGCATCACATCAGGAGGCATGATTGAAAGTCCACTCCACCATCCAAAGTGCTCTCTGCTCAGTCAGTCTAAGTGGGTGACATCGAGGACTCTCATTTCCCTAGTCATCTGTGGGGGGATACTTCGGCATCATGCAAATATCATCTTCCTTGACAATATCAGTCTGATGGTCTTAGCATTCAGTGATGATCCTTGCTTGGATTGGTTATTTCATTTCCCAAAGATTTGGAATGTGTTATCCGTGAGAGCTAACTTCTCCTCTGTAAACTGGAGGATACCAAGAGGGGGTGGTCCAGTTGCCTGTTGGCAGGTATGCTGGGGAGGAGGTAGACTCGTAGGAGCCTATACCTGTCTAAAGCTTCAGTGAATCCTAAGGTTGGAATGCATCATTAGAGTCATTCAGTTATTGAAGGAATAAGCTGAAATGGCTAACAGTCTTTATCTCCTGAGATACTTTCTGTAATCTCAGAGAAGGAAGAAACCCGAATCTTCTGTGAAATAACATTTTGTAAAATTTGTAAATAATGTGCTTGACTAGCCTCAAACCTTCGAAATAACACCTGGTTATTTAACTACTCATCTGAAACAAATTGTGACTCTCTGGCTTAAGTTACTTAACCAACTCTCTGGTTATCTTCCAATCATGTTGGGACTATTTATCATTTTCCTTAAGACTCCATAGTCCTTTGCCTCAGTCTTCGTCAGATCATCTTGACCACTCAACTTCAGATAGCTCTATTTTCTTGTTTTTCTAATAATGACTGCACTCCTCAGTTTATCTTCAAGGTCATTCTGTTTGGCCAGAACACCTCTTGTTTATTGTCTGACCATTTTCTCCCTTCTCCTTCCCAGGCAATGGATTACTTCCATAAATTTCAGTGTATTTTCCTAGTCATGATACTATTTTGGAACTTTTCTACAGGCATCCTACTGTTTTCAGATGTTTCTGTCCTTTGAGTGGCAAGTGGAATACGCAAAGACCTTCTGTCAGCTCACATAATAAATCCTGTAGTCTTTAGATATATTTGTAAAGCTTCTAATAAGCGTTATTCTTAAGTAAAATGTGTGCTGCATGATTCTAAACTTAACATCTCCCCTTAATCCTTGCCAATACAATTCCAATTTGGTTGAGCCCAACATGAATTACACATTAATAAATGTGTACTGGACTACAGTAAGGTGATTCCGAGAGCTGGCTTCATCTCAATTTCCTTCTCGATAGTTTAGAATAAATGAAGATTTTTATTGTTCCACATCTGTAGATAAGAAAACTTACCTCCTAATATGGAATTTTAATTGGATTAAAATGACACTTAAGCTATGAAATGTTTTTTTTTTTTTTAAGATTTTATTTATTTGACAGATCACAAGCAGGCAGAGAGGCAGGCAGAGCGAGAGAGAGAGAAAGGAGGAAGCAGGCTCCCCGCCCAGCAGAAAGCCCGATGCAAGACTCGATCCCAGGACCCTGAGATCACGACCCAAGCCGAAGGCAGAGGCTTAACCCACTGAACCACCCAGGCGCCCCTGAAATGTTATTTTTAATGCTAAATAACATCTCTAGTTAACCAATGAATATCTGTTTTTGTTGTGTCCTGAGCCAAAACCTCCTGCACTCTTCTTTCTCTATTTTCTTTAATTTCTTTAATGCCACCTATGGAAGAGCCTAGTGTTTCTCACTGTCATCCTCCTTCACACCTCCTGCATGTAGACACACACACACACACACACACACACACACCCCTCTCAAGTCTTCACATTGTATGAAACAGATTTGTGAAGGAGAATCGTATTAGTCTTTTGCCTGTCAGTAATTATCCATTTAAGAACTATTTCAAAATATTTTTGTGACCTCTACCCAACTACATTTCTGACTTCTTGTAGAATAATGGATTCAGCAGCTTGTCTTGGAGGTAATTGTTTCCTCCTTTACAGTGTTCACCATTACTAAGCATCAGAGATTATCCTGAGCTACATGATGGACTGAATGTTGACACTGCTTCCATTTGGTGTGATTTTTTCAAGATGTTCCAGGTAGCACGACGTATTTCTGTGGTTAAATTTGTTGTTCTTACAAGTTTTATCTTTGGTTAGAGTTTTTTAAATTATGGAACTATTTCCAGCCTATAATGTGGCAAACTCTAACCACCAGTGGAAAGAGAGCAAAATGTACCATAATTCTGTGGACTTTTTCTTGTTGTTGGAGGGGAGGGTAGAGTGAAATGGCACCAGAAGGCCAAGAATACTAACTTCTGTCTTGGAGCCAAGGAGGAAGACCATACTGCTGATTACTTAGTCCTCTTCCTTACCTATTCGCTTTATATTCCAAGGGGGAACTTTGTCAGATAATTGGATCAAACACTTAGATTCATGATTGAACCCATATTCTTCACTACTTGTTAGGCATAGAATACAAGTCTTCCCTGACTCTTTGATAAAGCCCAGGCATGTCATGCTTCAGTGAAAAACTATAAAGACAATCACGGCGTTTGGAAAAAGAATCCTATGAAAGCAGCTATTTGCAAAATATATGATGTGGTACATGTCCGTGTAGATGGCTGGAGAAGAGAGGGCTTTACGGCTGTGTGTGTTTCAGTAGCTGTGTGTACCCGATCTTCCTCTGAAAGATGCTCACTTGGCATCAGCCCAGGAAAGCGCTGGAAAGACAGTCGGTTAAAGAAGCTTGCTTAGTGGTTTAATCCAGTGTTTCCTCAAACGTAAGAAACCATCAAACTTTTTCTCAAACATGGATTAATATTTCATGGAATTAGTGTTCTGTGGGGGCACATCGTAGGAAATTTTCTCTAGAGATTTGATAAAACAGCCATGTGGAGTCTGACCGCAGATGTCAATCATGGAAGCAGTGTGTGAATTAAAAAGAGTCAAGAAGAAAGTCATAATTTGGCAGCAGGTCCAAGTAGGATGCCAAAATGCAAAGGAGGAGAGGAAGAGGCTTCAAGGAGCAGGGACAGTAAAATGTTGGTAATACGGCTTGCTTCTAAATTAAGCAATTTATATGCTTATCAGAATTGTATGGAATGACATGTTGAAACTCCGGCTCTATGCCCTAGGTAGGCATCAGTCTTTACATCGCACCTGGAGAAATATCAAAATATATGCAGAAGGAGGGCCTCAGCAGAATAATGAAGTACGGGCTGTTTTTTGAGCTTATGCGACTTCCACAGCTAATGCTCAAAGAATGGAACCCTGTGTTCCAAAATTTGTAAAACATGTACAAGATTTCAATTTTTTTTAGATCTATTTATTTATTTATTTATTTGACAGAGATCACAAGTAGGCAGAGGCAAGCAGAGAGAGAGGAGGAAGCAGGCTCCCTGCTGAGCAGAGAGCCCGATGCGGGGCTTGATCCCAGGACCCTGGCATCATGACCTGAGCTGAAGGCAGAGGCTTTAACCCACTGAGTGAGTTAAAAAATGGGTTAAAAAAAAAAGTGGGTTGAAAGTCTGGGTGCCCCCAGATTTCAATTTTTGATGATTGTGATGAAGTTTTAGAATATAAGCGAGGTTCAGTGGGGTGGAGTCCAGAGCTGACGATGAAGAAAGAATTCTTGAGACATCTTTGGTGCAAAATGGTGGTTTATTAAAGCACGGGGACAGGACCTGAGGGCAGAAAGAGCTGCTGCCCTGGGGTTGTGAGGGGTGGCTGACTATGGCATTGGGGGAGGTAAGGAAAACGGAGGTTTCAAAAGAACTTTCATAGGCTAAAGAGGACCTACAAGATACAGGAGGTCTTGAGGCCTTGCCATTGTCAGGTTAAGGTTGTTTTCCCCCCCTCTAGCAAGGTGTTCACATAAGATGGGAGATTCCTGGAAGATTGTCCCACCTGTCCCACCTAGGAGTAGGGGCTGCGGGAGGTTGCAGGGTATCAGCTTCTGCTTTGTCCTCAGCTTGCCTTCTGCTCCCTCATCAACTGAATATTAGGATGGTAAAGAGTTTAGAGATCACAGCCCAACCACATTATTTTATAGACTATAAGACCTACGCCCTGAGAAGTGATGGGAAGAGTCACATGACAAATGCCTGGGCCATGTTCCCAGCAAGGTGTTTGAGGTCTGAGCTTGCTTTTTACCCTACACTTCCCGATAGTCAATGTCGGTCAACTTATTTTTTCCATATGCATTATCAAGTTATGGACAACAAAATACGCAGTGGAATGGAGATCATTTTATTCCTAGAAGTGATGTCTAGCTGCAAAAATTGGTAATGAAGATAGGAGGCGATCACTGGAATTACTCAACATCCTTCTTTGTTCTGGAGAAGAAAGATCAAAGCAGTGGTGTGAGTACTGCTGGCTTACCCACGCAACAGACACTGAGAGCTTTATCCCACACCAGCAGACTGCTCTTGTCATTAGGAAAAGGAAGAGGGTATAAAGGTAAGAGGTCATTACATGTATAATAAATCATCAGGATCTGCAGATTCTCACACTGATCTTTTCTTTCCACATTCTTAAAGAAAAAATACTTTTTCTGTTAAGGAAAAATTTATTCAGTGACAGTTGTTCAAGGATGATAAAGGGGGGAGGCCTGGGGTGGGTGAAGGACCCATTGGATGGGGTCTTGCAGTTGGGGGAGAGACACTGGACTCAGCTGTGGTTCCACAGGGACAAGTGGGGATTTCCATCCAAGGAGCGAGATGGGGGTCAGTGGATAGAAAGTTACGAAGAGGAGACATGAGGGATAAGAGGGATTCTTGTTAGACCCACTCAAAATAATTCTTGCTGAAGGTTGGCCAGAGGGATAAGATATTAAGGCTGGTCAGACATCAAGGGTAGGTGATTTTTCTTGTTCAAAATGGATTCTACCAATGAGGAGAGAGCAGAAGGCAAGCTGAGGACAAAGCAGAAGCTGACACCCCATGACCCCTCTGCCCCAGATGGGATCTATGGGACATTCCTCAGGCACTCCTGGCTGCTCTAGAGCTGAGGAAAGGAAAAATGAATAGTTAACTTATAGAGATCACAATCCTGCAAGACACATCTCCCTCAGTTTACAAATGCTTGGGAATGTCTATCAATAACCTAGCTTCCAGAAGGAAATGTAGATACAATTAAATGTCCTTATATCCTGCAGCCCATTGACAGATACTTGAAGCAGGCAGAGTGTAATGTTCCCCCAGGAAGTTCAACTATCTTACTGTTGTTATTGCCTTGCTAGAGGGAAAAGCAACCTTCACTTGACTGATGGCAAGGCCTCTGGTGTGCTGTGAATCTTCTTTAACATATGAAAATCCTTTTGAAAACTCCCTTTTCCTTACCTCCCCCAATCCCATAGTATATAATCAACCACCCCTCACAACCCCCTGGGCAGCAGCTCTTTCTGCCCTCAGGTCCTGTCCCCGTGTTTTAATAAACCACCATTTTGCCCCAAAGACAGCTTAAGAATTCCTTCTTGGCTGTGGGCTCTAGACTCCACCCCACTGAACCCCACCTCTATTCCAAAACCCCATCACAAAGACCAAGAGGAAATCCCAGGTGGGGCTGAGCTGAGCAGAGGACTCTGACTGAAGAGTCTTTGTAAATACTCATTGCTCTCATCTACACCCTTCCCTGGGTAGTTGCGATAGTCTTGGAGACCTGGTACATGGGGATACTCCGTAGTCTGATGTCCTCAGGATCTGGAATCATTCTCACATCCAGGGACACGCTCCTCTGATGCCCTGGTCCTGCAGCTCCTGGACCTCAACTCCCACGATTGGTTCTCTTCCCCTCCCCACCCTGGTCCACTCCCCCTCCCCACCCCCCACTGCCCTGATGCCCACCATCCTCTTGCTCACATCAAATTGCCCACATTTGGCTTTTACCACTGTGACTGTAATGAAACTCTTTTCTCAAAGGGACCGATAACTCTTTTAAAAAGTAACTTCTATTTTTAGCAGTTAAACATGCTCATGTCATCAAAAACTAAATGTTTTTAAGGTCATATAATGAAAACCAGATGGCCCTGACCCATCTTTCCTGATCCTCCAAGGGCAAACAGTTTCTACTAGAAAATCTTTTTAACTTTTTACTTCCATATTCCTGAAAACTGTACTTTTTGAGAATTCCTTGTTGTTTTTTTCAATTTTACTCATTGTTTTCTCTTGTGGAACGTGAGGATTTCGTTTATTATCTACCCTCCACCACACATACACACACATGCGCGCGCGCACGCGCACAGGCAGGCACGCTCCCACTCTTTACTTCTCAATGTAGTTCGATCGCAAGTTTTGGTAAAATAAGTATTCCGTGGTTAGATTGTGAATGACCTTGTAGTATTGTTCGTAGCTGAAGTTCTAGTGTATTGTGAATACATTTTCTTTTTTTAACAGCTTTATTTGAACTATAACTGATATGCAAAAAAAAAAAAAAAAAAAAAAAAACCACCCCAAAACCCTGGACATATGTAATAAATGCAATTGGATGAGTTTGGAGATTGTGTGTACATGTGAAACCATCCCCACACTCCAGGTAGTGAACGTATCTGTCACTGCCTTTTCTGACATGAGATCTGCTCCTAGTTGTTAGCTGCAAGCTCTGGACCTCAGCCCCCATGATTGGGGAAAGGAACTTTATGCCCATTGATCACTAACTCTAACCACAGCCACCTTCCTTCTTATTTTAATTTTCCCTGGAGTTAATTGCCTCATTTAAGGATTTACTTCCATGTCTGTTCCTTACAACTGAATCATCCCCAGAGTCTGACTCAGCAAAGACCTTTCTTCCCCACCAAACTTGTTAGCTAATCTGTCCGTCGGCCCTCCTGGAGCCCTTCATTGGCTCCGCGGGCAATCTGGATTAGTTTTTGTAAGGTTTCGCAGGCGAGGTAAACAACACCAGGCAAGGTGGGCGCAAGGCAAGGTTTATTAAAGGCACCCTCGGGCGAGGTTCCATGACTCCGTGACTCGGAAAGGGGGAGTCGAGGAAGTCGCACTGGGAGGGAGCTGGCGGGGGTCTTTTTCGGGCCAAGGCAGGGCATGGGCTCACATCCATATTTGGTGATCGGAAGGTATGGGGTGAGGGCTCCCGATACTCCTGTTTGCTGGGTAGATATCAGGTTACCTATGGAGCCGTGACCTGGGCCTACACCCTTTTGGCCGGAGAGTCAAGGGTTAAGGGAGGGGGGGAGGGGCTGGAAGATGGCGGCCCCCGGGCGGTTATTTCTATTGTTCCTCCTGCATTCCCGGAACCCACCCAACAGTTTTCTGCCCAGCAGGCCTACAGGGACTTCCTTTCATTCTGGAAACTGTTTCTGAATAGCATGCCATGCCATCTTTTTCTTGCTTTATTTATTTTGAGGTGGGGAGAGCACATTTTCTAGCAGCTCGAAGGAGGAAAGAAAAAGAGGCAGAAGAGGTAAAACTCTTAAGAACTTGTGCGTTTGAAAATATCTGTATTCTAGCTGTAGGCTGGATTCACAACTTCTTCAGGAATCATTCTCCTTCAAAATAAAACAAGATAAAAACAGCGAGGGAGGCAAATCACAAGAGACTGTATAGTTAAGAGAATGAACTAAGGGTTGCTGGGGGGGTTGGTGGTGATGGTGGGGGATGGGTTAGATGGGGGATGGGCATTAAGGCAGGCACTTGTTGGGAGACCCCTGGTGTTGTATGTAAATGAATCACTGAATTATACTCCTGAAACCAATACTGCACTATATGTTAACTAACTTGACTTTAAATTAAAAAAGAAAGGGGCGACTGGGTGGCTTAGTGGGGTAAAGCCTCTCTGCCTTCCGCTCAGGTCATCATCTCAGGGGCCTGCCCCCCTCCCCCCACGCCACCCCCCATTGGGCTCTCTGCTCAGCAGGGAGCCTGCTTCCCCCTCTCTCTGCCTGCCTCTCTGCCTACTTGTGATCTCTCTCTCTGTCAAATAAATTAAAAAAAATTTTTTTAAATAAATAAGAAAAAAGAAATCATTCTCCCTCATTGATTCTGTGTCTCACAATCCCCAGTTTGCTGTGGAGAAGTTCTATGGCATTCTAATCTCTGAGTCTTTGTATGTGATCTTTATTTTTTCCATTGTGGAAACTGTTAGGATCTTCTTTTTTTTTTAAGATTTTATTTATTTATTTGACAGATCACAAGTGGGCAGAGAGGCAGGCAGAGACAGAGAGAGGAGGAAGCAGGCTCCACCGGGCTCGATCCCAGGACCCTGAGATCATGACCTGAGCTGAAGGCAGAGGCTTTATCCCACTGAGCCACCCAGGCGCCCCTGTTAGGATCTTCTTTTTGTCCTATTCTGAAATTTCACGGTGAACAACTTTACACGGCTTCTTTCCATTCATTGTGCTGGGTGTTCTGTAGGCCCTTTCCACATGGAAATTCATTTCTTTGGTTCTAGAAATGCTCTTGAATTATTTATTTTTTTATTTATAATTTTAAAGTTTTTTTTTTTTAATTTGCCAGAGAGAGAGAGAACAAGCAGGGGGAGTGGCAGGCAGAAGGAGAAGCAGGCTTCCCACTGAACAAGGAGCCTAATGCAGGACTCGATCCCAGGACCCTAGGATTATGACCCGAGCTGAAGGTAGATGCTTTACTGACTGAGCCACCTAAGCTTCCTGCTCTTGGATTATTTTTAATGAAATATCCTCCCCTTCATTTTTCTCTTCTGGTTTCTAGAACTCCTGTGGAATCTTCTTGGCCGATCTTCTGATTTGCTCATTCTTTCTCTCCATTTCTTATCTCTTTCATTTTTGATCTGATTCCCGAGAATCGTCCTCAATTTTACCTATCAACTTTTCTCTTTAATTTTATAGTATCTGCCATTGTTTTAAATTTCTTAGAGTGCTTTCTTGTTCTCTGAATTTTTAAAATATATTTATTTAATATATAAAATATTTAATAATATTCTCTTCTCTTTATGGACTTCAAGGACACAGGATCTTACTTTAGTGAGAATCTTAATTCTAGATTTTTTATGTGTTTCTTTGCTCCCCTGCATTGTCTTGTTTCTTTTGTGTTAATTTCGTCAGTTTATTCTGGACTCTGTCTTTCCTGGAGAGCCACCCTTCAACTATCTGACCCTTGTCTGTCTTTTCTGTTTAGTGAGGAGCTCCATGAGCAGGTTTGAAATTGTATGCATGGCTGGGGCTTGTCACTGACAGGCCTCTGGGGAAGGTTCTTCTGTTTTACTGGCCAGTGTTCAGTTCTAACTCACTGTGGGTCTTTTACGTTAATGAGTTTCTCCACAGAGGCTGATTTGGAAGCTAAGCTAGGGGAGGAGGATGTCAGATGCCCTTTTCAATATAGACCTTGTCACTTAGTTCATCCCTCTGTGTTCAGTAGGGCTCCCTACCTCTGCCCTCATGTACTCCCATTTCTGGAGACAGGCTCTCTCTGAAGCAACCCCTTGAGAAAGTGAGCCTCTGGCCTTCGGTGGGCCAGGGGAAGAGACAAGAGGGTCCAGGAGGCTAATTTCCTCTGTGTCAATGTTCAACTAGTCTGTACCCCCACCTCCAGAGGTAGCTGGTGCCTCTAATTCTCAAGCTTTTCCAAGCTTCTGTTAAATGAATGAACTTGCTGCTGCTGCTGCTGCTGCTGTTTCTTCTCCTTCTTCTCCTTCTCTTTCTCCTCCTCCTCCTCCTCCTTCTTCTTTCTCCTCTTCCTCCTCCCCCGCCCCCTCCCCCCCCTCCTCCTCCACTTGGTCCTGCTGCAGGCTTAAGGGCAGCTTTTGGTAAATGTTTGCTCCCTCTATATGTTAGCTGGGGTGATTCCAAAGGAGCTCTTATGGGTTCTAGAAATTTTAGAACTTTCTCTTAGAATGTGATCGAGGTGTATACACAACACAAGGAGGGTTAAAACATTTCAAACACACATGCAGTGCCAGGGACTGATTCCACCTGATGCTTGGGTGGGTTCACTTGGGGTTCACAATCACAAGAGACACACACGTCCTCACTAGCCATCTCACCAAAGGGAAAGATTCTTTATCACTGCATTAGAACATGGAAAATGTGCGGGACAGCTTGGCTGCGCTTTTTTTTTTGAAAGCCTCCTCTTTCTTACATTTAATGGAGAGAAGGAAAAATGATTGCTGGTTTAGAAATTATTTTTAATAAAATTTGAATCGCTCTGAGCAGAAATCATTTTCTTTTTTAACTTCAGTCTAATAAACATGCTATGGCCCTAAGGGTATAAAATAACTCTCTAGCAGAAATGAGACATAACACTTGCAATGATAAATGACCTCATAATCTGAAAATCTCGGATCGTCAAAGCCAGTATTTTTCTTTTCAAAGGTTCACTGTGGCCAAGTTATTCATCAAACTCTTACTTTGCACGATGCTGACATTGTTCTCATATAAAATTCAGAAATTAATTAAGCATTTGTCAGGCATCATTTGTTTTCAATTATGCAGGTAAATGTGAGACTGGAGTCTGTTGTCTCTAAACGTATCTGACATTGTCACTGACACCAGCCGAGTGTAGCTTCCCATCGGGTTGTGGAATCACAACACGCTATATGTTACACAGTAGTAAAGTGAAGTGATGTACACTGTTGAGCCATAAAGTTGCTTCCTGCACTCCGTAAGTTACCTTGTGCTTGTGAATTAAGGTCTCTACAGACTCTGAGCCCCGGTGCTGCCTCCTGTAGCATGCATTTCTGGAAGACCCGTGATGACAAGCCTGTGTGGCATTTACTGAGCCCCGACCTCGTGCCACACTCGAGACCTATGCCTTCAATGCATTATCTCAGCCAGTCATCACAGAAACCCGATTATCCCCAGCTAGTGGCTAACTGCTATGCACTGCTATGTGAAAAATGAAAGTTTTCTCTACCCAAACTCAGCTGTACTCTCTATAACTCTCAGCCTTATTTCTCTATGACTGGCTGACCTTCGGTTCTTAGATCCTAGCTTTTTGTTGATTTGGGGTGGAGACTCTGAGAGATGTGTGTTGCCATGTTTCCAAGCAGCATTAAATAAATATTTTTTCCTTCCTTCCCTCCCTCCCTCCCTTTCTTTTTTAAGATTTTATTTATTTGGGAGAGAGAGAGAGTGCGAGACAGAGAGCATGGGTGGGAGGTGGGGGCAGAGGGAGTGGGAGAGACAGACTCCCGGCTGAGCAGGGAGCCTGATTCGGGGCTCCATCCCAGGACCCTGAGATCATGACCTGAGCAGAAGGCAGACGTTTAACCACTGGCATCCCCCAAGTATATATTTCTTAAATCAACTGTTTTTTTGTTTTTTTTTTTTTAATTTTAGGGGAGCTTTAAATTTACAGAAAGGTGTAAGGGATAACGGAGAGAATTCCCATATACCCTGTGCTCAAGTTTCCCCTCTTAATATCTAATGTCAATTTGGCATACTTGTTACAGTTAATGGGCCAGTATTGTGATATTATCATTAACTACAAGTCACGCTGTATTTACTTTTGCCCTAATTCTTTACTTTGGTAATATTCTTTAGTTTTACTCTAACATCCTTTTCCTCTTCTGGGAGCCCATCCAAGTTAGTGCACTCAATTGCTCTGTCTCCGTAGGTGCCTGCTGGCTGTGCAGTTCCTGGGGATTTCGTTGTTTTCGATGACCTTGACAACTGGAGGGAGACTGACGAGTACAGTTGATCCTGGAACAAATCATTCAGGCTTGAATTGCGCGGGTCTGCTTATGTGTGGGTTTTTTGATAAATATGGTACAGTACTCTAAATGTATTTTCCCTTACATGTGGTTTCTTTCTTTTCTTTTCTTCTTTTTTTTTTTTTTTTAAGTAGGCTCCGTGCCCCACGTGGAGCTTGGGCTCCTGACCCTGAGATCAAGAGTCACATGCTCTACCGCCTGAGCCAGCCAAGCGTCCCTTCTCCTTATGGTTTTCTTAGCAACATTTTCTTTTCTCCACCTTCCTTTATTGTAAGAATACAGTATATATATATATAGGGGCGCCTGGGTGGCTCAGTGGGTTAAAGCCTCTGCCTTCAGTTTAGGTCATGACCCCAGGGTCCTGGGATCAAGCCCTGCATCGGGCTCTCTGCTCAGCGGGGAGCCTGCTTCCCCTCCCACCCCGCCCCCGCCTGCCTCTCTGTCTACTTGTGATCTCTGTCTGTCAAATAAATAAATAAAATCTTAAAAAAAAATAGCACATATAACCTCCAAATTATGTGTTGGGATGCCAGGTGGCTCAGTCAGTTAAGCATCTGACTCTTGATTTTGGCTGAGTTCATGATCTCAGGGCCGTGAGATTGGGCCCCACGTCACACTCTGCGCTCAGTGGGGAGTCTGCTTGAGAGACTCTCTCTCCCTCTGCCTCTGCCCCTCCCCCAGCTCATGCTCGCTCTCTGTCTCTGTCTCTGTCTCTAAAATAAGTAAAATCTTCAACATATGTGTTAACTGGCTGTTTATGTTATTGGTAGGCCTTCTAGTATTAGTTGTTACATTTTGGGGGAGTCAAAAGCGATATGCAGGTTTTTGTTGGTGAAGGGGATTGTGTTCTTAACCCCCGCATAGTCTGAGGGTCATTTCTAGTGTTCAGGAGACCTTGAGAGTTTTGAGTTTTAGCTGTTTCGTACAATGTCCTTCTGACGTTTTCCTCAGGATTAGACTTGGAGTTATGGGCATTTGGGTAGAAGACCATGGAGAGAAAGTGCCATTTTCACCGTATCATATTGTGGTACGTACTGTCAGTATGACTTATCGTGGCTGCCACTGACCTTGATTGCATGGCTGAGATTTCTGTGTCAGATTTCTCAGCTGGAGAGTTACTCTTTTCCCTTCTTTCCGTATTGCCCCGTTTGGAAGGAAGCTCCCCTGGGGAGCTCACCCTTAGGGGGCAGGAGTTCTGCTCTCCCGCCTTGAGGGTGGAGTATTGGCATCAACTATTTGAGGTTTTTCTTTGTGGGAGAATTCTCTCTTCTTCATTTATTTATTTCCGTATAGACTCTTGGCTATGTATTTTATAACTCAGGTTGTAATCCAATGCTGCTTTATTTAGTTTCTCAGATTGCTCCATTTTGGGCCTTTGGAATTCCTTTAGTTGTCTCCTTTTTCCCTGTGACCTACCGCCTTCGTTGTGGATTTGGTTGGTTTGGCTTGTGAGTACTTCTTTACTTCCTGACACTACAGGGTGGTCCAGGCTCCCCTTGTATATTTTCTGTCCCAGTCCTAACATCAGCCATTCTCCAGAGAACCTGGTTCCTTTTACTGGAGACTGGTACTAGAAACCAAGCTAAGCATGCCGGTGTGACTGGCCCCCGTTGAGGCCACCTTTGTATGTACACAAATCTATAAATATTTCTATACATTTAGTTCAACATAAATTTGTACTATTGTCTCCAACACCAGTCCATCACCACATGGGTCATTCTCGCCTCCTCCCTTCGCTTAACAACAAAATCGCATTCCAGGGGTTAGACAACTGGCCCCACCACCCACTGTCCATGAGCTTCACTGTTCAGTTTTAGTACACATGTAGATCAGGATCAGAATTGTTAGTCCATTTCCCCGTGGGATGCAACTTTATCAATTAACCACATGCCTTGATTTTGCACAGTTCTTTTTGCTTTATTCTTTCTTTCTTTTCTTTTTTTAAGATTTTATTTATTTATTGGACAGACAGAGATCACAAGTAGGCAGAGAGGCAGACAGAGAGAGAGAGGAGGAAGCAGGCTCCCCGCTGAGCAGAGAGCCTGATGCAGGGCTCGATCCCAGGTCCCTGAGATCATGACCTGAGCCAAAGGCAGAGGCTTTAACCCACTGAGCCACCCGGGTGCCCCCTTTTGCTTTATTCTTATCGTGTTTCCCAAGTGTCTTATGTCACCATCTTTGCCTCCGCCGCCTTCTTCTGAGAGGCCGTTTCAGATATTCATAATACAATAGTATCACAGTTGACTCTTGAACAACAGGCTTTGAACTGCTCTGTATATTTTGGATACATGCCCTTTATCAGACATGTGTTTTGCAAATATTTTCTCCCAGATTGCAGTTTGTCTCTTTATTTTTTTAACAGTGTCTTTTTCAGAGCATAAGTTTTTAATAAAGCACAACTTATCAATGGTTTCTTTCATGGATTGTGGTTTTGGTGTTATATCTAAAAAATTCACCACCAAATCCAAGACCACCTAGATTTTTCTTCTGTGTTTTCTTCAAGAAATGTTATGGTTGAGTGGTTTACTTTGAGGCCTATAATCCAATTTAAGTTAATTTTTGTGAAAGGTTTAAGGTCTCTAGGTAGTATTTTTTTTCCCCTTTTTTGGGGGATGAACATCTATTTATTCCAGACCCAGTAGTTGAAGTCTTTCTTTATTGAATTGCCTTTGCTCCTTTGTCGAAGATGAGTTGACCGTATTTATGGTTTTCCATTTCTGGGTGAAGGCATTCAGTCTTTCATCATTAGGTATGATGCTCTGTAGAGTTTTGTAGATGCTCTCCATCACCTTGAGGTAAAGAATTACCTTTAGGTAATTACCTTTGAGGTAAAGAATTACCTTTCCTACTCTGCTTAAGTTTTATCATGAGTGGGTATTGGATCTCGTCAAATGCATTTTCAGAATTGGTTGATATGATATGTTTTTTTCTTCTTTAGCTTATTGATGCAGTGGATTACATTGGTTGATTTTTCACGGTTGTTGACCCAAACTTATATACTTGCAATAAATCCCACTTGGTTGTGGTGTATAATTTTTGTACATCATTGGATTTGATTTATTAATGTTTTGTTGAGGATTTTTGCATCTATGTTCATGAGAGATATTGGTCTGTAGTTTTTCTTTCTTATAATGACTTTTGTCTGGTTTTGGTATTAGAGCAGTGCTGGTCTCATAGAATGAGTGAAGAAGTATGCCTTCTGCTTCTATTTTCTGGACAGAATTGTGGATATTTTGTATTAATTTAATTTAAAAATGTTTGGTAGAAAAACCAGAAAACCAGATGAGCCTGGTACCTCCTGTTTTTGAAGGTTAATCATTATTGGTTCAACTTCTTTAATAGATATAGAGTCATTCGAATATCTATTCCTCTGGATGTGAATTTTGGCAGTTCTGTTGAAAGCCACCATTTTGTATTGTATATTAGGAACTGTGGGTCAATAATTAATTAATTAATTAATTAATCTGGCTAGTATATATTTATGTATAAAAGCTGTAAAATGCAAACCTTCAAGGATTTCCTATTATCAGTAAAGGGCTTTCTTTAGCCTGGCTGTCAAAGCCTTCCATATTTTGGCTTCCACCTGACTTTTCAATTTTTTCTTCTAATAATAATGATGTTATCATTTATAGAGTACCTGCTATTTATAGGTTTATCACAGTAACTCTCACTGCAAGGTATAAACAAGTATGTCCATTTTACACATGTGAACTCTAGAGGCAGAGAAGTGGGAGAACTTGCTATATGGTCTCATAGATCATGAATGATGAAGCCAGGACTGGACCTCAGGTCTGTCTGGTTCTGAATCTCATGCTTTGTCTCACAAGATTTCAGTGTTGATTGCTTTTTTCAAAGCCTCCAGTTTACCTAGTCAAATCTGTCTGTTCATCATCTCCCAATGATGCTAATAGCTCTTTCTGTTCTCCTTGGAATTCCTGAGCCACCTATATTGGTAATGGAACAGCCAACTAAAGTATTTTAAATAATAAAGGCATAGTTATTTCACAGAACAAAAAATTTGGAGGTGAGCAGTCCATGATTGACTGAAGGGCTTTGCGACATCACCAGTGACCTGGACTTGTTTATCCATGTATTCTACTACCTTCATTGCTTTGGTGATGCACCCTCCCCCCAGCCCATAATATTCCCCAGAGGGCTGATTCAGCTTCCAGAATCGTATCTTCATAGGACCGGCATCCAAGCAAGTGAGAAAGGGAGTGGGTCAAGCAGCAAGATAATATTTCCCAGAACTGGAGCAAAACTTTACCCTAAACCCATCCCTAGATCCATCAACAGCAAAGACAGCAGGATTACCATAAGATATGACTTATTTTCCAGAATGGGCATATTGCTGTCCAAACATAATCAGGGATCTAGAAGCAATGAGGAAGGGGTGAATGACGTTGGAGCCAAACCTCCAGGCTGCCAAACCATCCATCCTTTAATGTCCAGATCAAGCACTATTCCCTGCTGCCCCCATGATCTCCTCACTACACCATGCAGCTTGATCTCTCCTTCCACAGAATTCTCACCAGTATCATCTCTCCATGTGGTTAACTTTAAATTGTTAAACATCTTGTAATATGAGTTCTCTCTCTCTCTCTCTTTTTTGAAGACTTAGTTATTTATTTGAGAGAGAGAGAGAGAGAGCGAGCACAAGCAGGAGGGGAAGAGAGCAAGGGAGAGAGAATTTTAAGCAGACTCCAGGCCAAATGCAGAGCCTGATGCAGGGCTCAATCTGAGGACACTGAGATCATGATTTGAGTGGAAACCAAGAGTTGGGTGCTCAATGGACTACACCATGGGATGCCCCATGAATGATCTTTTTAGATCTTTTTTTATTCTTCAAAAATGTCTTACAAGTGTCTTGTGAATAGCGGTTATGTCTCATGCCCTGCTTTATTTCCAACACATCTAGTATATGGTAGACACACTAAACATTTGCTTAAGCACAGAATGTGGTTTGGTCAGCAAAACCATCTGGGAGCCTACATGAGTATAGTTCCTTATCACTTGGATATCTAGACTTCTCATTTCTCTCTTCTCACATACATAAAAGAAGGGATTTTAGAAAATAAGTTGTTTTGAACATGGTGAAAATGTAATATTGTTTTTGTAATACATGATATGCAGAACGAGTAACAGGAGATCTTGAAAATAGAGTTCCATCTTTTGAAGTCAAGAGAAGTCTCATCTATGTGCAAGGTAGTTTAAAAAAGATTGAGGCTTTGTAATATGGCATCTTTCCCCTCTATTGTAAAAGACTTAAAAAAAAAGAAGAAGAAGAAGAAAGAAAAAAGCCTTTTCCACTCATCTCTTCCATGGTGTTATTTGACACCTTGAGATAATGATACCAGTTAAGAAGAAATGTTGAGAGTCCAGCAGACCAAGTTGTTGGCTGAAGGGCTGTATTTTGGGTATAAACATGCAGTTGCGGCTTTTCAAAATTCCGAGCATGCTTGGGTAAGATAGGCTGGGAGAGCAGCAGGATTACAGGCATTTTCACAGTGTAATCTGTGGGATGGAAGAGGAGGAGAGAGGGAAGACTAGGGCACAGGGCGGAGGATGGTGTTAAGACGCTCAGCCCACTCCCGGGATCTGAGCAATCTGCTTGCTGTTCATTTCTTGTAAGATCATCCAGGACAGGAACTAATTTTCACTTCCACAAATGCATCTGAGGTCTTAAGGAGAAAAACTACTTGTTACTGCTATACATTGGGTGCTGGGTAATTTATACACATCGTTCTTTTTTGATTCTTCTAACACTACCGCCCCCCCCCCCAATAAGCATTATTATCTGCATTGTTCTGGAGAACCGCACAGGCCCTAGAGCCTGAGTTCTTCCCACCATTTCTCCTAGAGCAGTTGTCTTAGAATTACCTGGAAGCTTTAAATGCTCTTAACAGCCAGGCCACATCCCAGGTCAGTTCACAAACATACCTCATTCTCTTTTGCTTCACTTTTTTTTTTTAAATAAAGATTTTTATTTATTTATTTGACAGACAGAGATCACAAGTAGGCAGAGAGGGGGAAGCAGGTTCCCTGCTGAGCAGAGAGCCTGACACAGGGCTCGATCCCAGGACCCTGAGATCATGACCTGAGCCGAAGGCAGAGACTTAACCCACTGAGCCCCTCAGATGCCCCTCTCTTTTGCTTCACTTTATCATGGTTTGCAGATATCGTGTCTTTTACAAATTCAACCTTTGTGGCCGCCCTGCATCCAGCAAGTTTACTGGCACCATTTTCCCAACAACACTTGCTCGCTTCATGTATCTATGTCACAATGAGGTGATTCTTGGAGGATTTCAAATGATTACATCAGTTATGATGATCGGTGATGAGTAAGCTTTGATGTTACTGTTATGAGTGTTTTGGGACACTACGAAGTGTACCCATATCAGATGGCGTGCTTAATAAATGTTGTACGTGTTCTGACCACTCCCCTTGACTGTTTCCTGTCTCTCTCTCCCTCCTTGGGCCTCCCTAGTTCCTGAGACACAACAATAATGAAATGAGGCCAATTAATAACCGTTTAATGACCTCTAAATGATCAAGTGAAAGGAAATGTTCCATGTTTCTTACTTTAAGTCAAAAGCTAGAAATGATTAAGCTCAGGTATTGAGGAAGGCATGTCAAAAGCCAGGATCGGCTGAAAGCTAGGCCTCTTGTGTCAAGCCGTGAGCCAAGTTGTGAATGCAGAAGACAGGTTCTTGAAGGAAATTAGAAGTGCTACTCTCGTGAGCACACCCATGGAAGAAGGCAAAACAACCCTACTGTTCATATGGAGAAAATTTGAGCGGTCTGGACAAAAGATAATCAGCCGCAGGATCCCTTAAGCTAAAGTCTAATCCGGAGCCAGGCCCTGACTCTCCTCATCTCTGTGAAGGCTGAGAGAGGTGAGGAGGCTACAGAAGGAAAGTCTGAAGCCGACAGAGGTGGGTTCATGAAGTTTAAGGAAAGAAACCATCTCCAAAACACCAAGTGCAAGGTGAAGCAGCAGATGCTGATGGAGAAGCTGCAGCAAGTTCTCCAGAAGACGGAGCTGAGAGCTAATGCAGGCGGCTGCACCAAGCACAGGTTTTCCATGCAGATGAAGCAGCCTTGCAGTGGAAGAAGATGCCCCCCAGGACTTCCATAGCTGGAGAGGAGAAGCCAATGCCTGCCTTCAAAGCACAGGCTGACTCTCTTGTTAGGGGCCAGTGCAGCTGCGGACTTGACGTTGAAGCCAATGCTCATTCACCATTCTGAAAATCCTAGGGCCTTTAATAGTGATGCTAGATCTACTCTGCTTGTGCTCTATAAACAGAAGAGCAAAACCTGGATGACAGCACATTTGTTTACGACGTGGTTGACTACTTTAAGCCCACTGTAGAGACCTACTGCTTGGGGAAAAAGATTCCTTCTAAGATACGATGGCTCATTGGCAATGCACCTGGTCACCCAAGAGCACCGATGGAGATGAACACGGAGACAAATGCTGTTTTCATGCCTCCTCACAAACATCCATTCTGCTGCCCGCGCGTCAAGAGTCATTTCAACTTTCAAGTCTTATTACTTAAAAAATTCATTTCATAAGGCTATAGCTGCATAGACAGCGATTCCTCTGATGGATCTGGGAAAAGTCAATTGAAAACCTTCTGGAAAGCTTTCACCATTCTGGATGCCAGTAAGAGCATTCGTGATTCATGGGAAGAGGTCAAATATCAACATGAACAGGAGTTTGGAGGAAGCTGATTCCCACCCGCAAGGGTGACTTGGAGCGGCTCAGGATGTCAGTGGCGGGAGTCACTGCGGATGTGGTGGAAAGAGCTAGAGAACCGGAGTTAGACGTGGAGCCTGAAGATGGGACTGAGCTGCTGCCGTCTCGTGATCAAACCTCATGAGGAGAGGCTCGTTATGGATGAGGAAAGAAAGTGGTTTCTTGAGATGGAAGCTTCTCTGGGTGATGATGCCGTGAAGACTGTTGGAACGACAATGAGCGATTTAGAATACTGCATAAATTCAGTTGATCAAGCAGCAGCAGGGCTGGAGAGGACTGGCTTCAGTGCGGAAAGATGTCCTACTGTGGGTAAAATGCTACCAAACGGCATCACAGGCTACAGGGAAATCATGAAAGTCAGAG
>PISX010012898.1:0-25822 GCA_004024625.1 Mellivora capensis
AGACAACTATCATATGATATCCCTGATATGAGGAAGTGGAGAGGCAACATGGGGGACTAGGGGGGCAGAAAAAGAAGAAAAGAAACAAGATGGGATTGGGAGGGAGACAAACCATAAGTGACTCTTAATCTCACAAAACAAACTGAGGGTTGCTGGGGGGAGGGGGTCGGGAAAGGGGGGTGGGGTAATGGACATTGGGTAGGGTATGTGCTATGGTTAGTGCTGTGAAGTGTATAAACCTGGCAATTCACAGACATGTACCCCTGGGGATAAAAATTTGTTTATAAAAAATAAAAATTAAAAAAAAAATCTCTCTTCCCCTGAAAAACTGTATCTAATGAAATCAGCTGATTGTATCCTGCCCCATCTTTGACTTCCATTTATCTTTACTCATTCATTGTTTGCTGTTTATTTAATGGACAGATTTGTGATATCGTTAATGTTATAGTTACATATTCTTTTTTAAACATGTTTTGTATTTTCTTTTTTTTTTAAAAAAAAGAAAGAAAAAAAAGTGATACATGTTTATTATAGAAACCTTAGAAAATAATGAAAATATAATGAAATATTATCCATTGTGTGGTTTTAACATCTGTTTATCTCATTTGTTTTCTTTTAACTTTAAAAATTACAGACTTTATAAGAGGTTGCAAAAGTATTCAAGCAGTCCCATATACCTGTTGTCTTTTTAAAATACACCTACAGTGACCTAGTTACTGAAAGTTACCATTCACCTAATTACACTCCCAAGGAGATTTTAAAATATTTGACATTATCTATCGACAAATACTTTATTTTCTTCCCTATACTATTACAAATAATGTTGCTATAAACATAGGGGTATACATATTCTTTGAATTCATGATTTTTATTTTTTTTGATTAAATACCCACTAGTGGAATTACTGGATCATATGTTATTTCTATTTTTAATATTTTAAAAACCTCCATACTTTTTCCTCAGTAGCTGTACCAATTTATATTCATATCAACAGTGCCTGCAGGTTTCTTTTTCTTCATATTCTTGTCAATACTACTTTTGTTCTTGTCTTTTTGATTTTAGCTATTCTGATAGGTGTAAGGGGATATATCATTGCGATTTTGATTTGTGTTTTCCTGATGATTAGCGATGTTGAGCATTGTTTCATGTGTCTACTGGCTATCTGTATGTCTTCTTTGGAAAAATGTCTATTCAGATTTTCCGCCCATTTTATACTCAGATTTCTTTCTTTCCTTTTTCTTTTTTTGTACTGAATTGAGTAAGTTCTTTATATAGTTTGGATATTAACTCCTTATTGGACATATCATTTATAAATATCTTCTCCCTTTCAGAATGTTGCCTTTTTTTTTTTTAATTGATGATTTCCGTAGCCATGTGAAAACTTACTTTGGTGTAATCCCAGTCGTTTATTTTTGCTTCTATTTCCCTTGTCTTCTGAGATATACCTAGAAAAACGTTGCTAAGACCAATGTGAGAGAAATTATCACATGTGTTCTCTTCTGGGAGTTTTATGATTTCAGGTTTTACTTGTAGGTCTTTAATCCATTTTGAGTTTATTTTTGTTTATGATGTAAGATAATAGTCCAGTTTCTTTCTTTTTTGCATGTGCCTGTTCAGTTTTCCCAGAACCATTTATTGAAGAGATTGTCTTTTCCCCACTGTATATTATTGCCTCCTTTGTCATAGATTAATTGATCATATAGGCGTGAGTTTATTTCTGGGCTCTCTCTCCTGCTCCATAGATATGTGTGTCTCTTTGTGCGAGTACCATGCTATTTTGATTACTACAGCTTTGTAGCATATTTTGAAATCTGGGATTGTGATAACTCCAGCTTTGCTGTTCTTTATTGAGATTGCTTTGGCTCTTGGGGTCTTTTGTGTACCATACAAATCTTAGTATTATTTGTTCTAGTTCTGTGAAAAATGATTTTAGTATTTTGATAAGGATTGCATTGAATTCTTAGATTGTGTTGGGTAGTATGGACATTTTAGCAGTGTGTGTTCTTCCAGTCCATGAGCGTGGAATATCTTTTTCCATTGGTGTCACCTTGAATTTCTTTTATCAGATTTTTAGTGTTTGGAGTCCAGGTCTTTTACCTCCTTGGTTAGTTTTATTCCTACGAGTTTTATTCTTTTTGATGCAATTATAAATGGGATTGTTTTCTTATTTTCTCTTTCTGCTACTTTGTTATTAGTGTAGAGAAATGCTACCAATTTCTAGGTATCAATTTTGTATGCTACAACTTCACTGAATTTATTTATTGAATAATTCCAATAGTTTTTTGGAGGATTCTTGAAGTTTTGTGTATATATAGTATCATGCCATCTGCAAAGAGTGGCAGTTTAACTTCTTCCTTACCAGTGTGCCTTTTCTTTCTTTTTGTTGTCTGATTGCGGTGGCTAGGACTTCTAGTACTATGATGAATGAAAGTGGTGAGAGTGGACATCCTTTTTTTTGCTCTTGATCTTAGAGGAAAGGCTCTTAGTTTTTCACCATTGAATATTATGTCAGATGTGGGTTTTTCATAAATGTCCTTTATTATGTTGAGATTTTTTCCCTCTGAACCCACTTTTTTGAGAATTTTTATTGTAGGTAGATGTTGAATTTTGTCAAATGCTTTTTCTGAATCTGTTGAGATTATCATATGATTTTTATTTTTCATTTTTAATATGCTGTTTCATGTTGATTGGTTTGCCAACATTTAATCATATTTGCATCCCTAGAATATATTCCACCTGATTGTAGTGAATGATTTTTTTAAAGGTATTGTTGGATGGATTTTGCTAGTATTTCATTGTGGATTTTTGCATCTATGTTCATAGGGGTATTGGTCTGTAGTTTTCTTTTTTTGTGGTGTCTTTGGTTTTGGACTGGACTCAGAATGTATTTGGAATATTCTCTTCTCCTATATTTTGTAGTACTTTGTAGTACCTATTTTGTAGTACTCCTATTTTAGTAGTACAAAAATACTATTTTGTAGTATTTGAGAATAGTTGTTAACTCTTCTTTAAATATTAGGTAGAATAAACCTATGAATCTGTCTGGTCTTGAACTTTTAGTTTTTGGTAGTGTGTTGGTAACCTATTTAATTTTGTTACTAAGTAGATAGTCTGTTCAGATTTTTTTTTTATTTCTTCTTGATTCAGTTTTGCAAGACTATGTTTCTAGGAATTTATTCATTTTCTCTAGGTTTTTCAAGTTGTTGCTATGTAATTTTTCATAATCTTCTTTTATAATGATTTATATTTCTACAGTACCAGTTATTCTCTGTCATTTCTGATTTTATTTATTTGGATCCTTTCTCTTTTCTTCTTGGTGAGTTTGGCTAAAGGCTTATGAATTTAGTTTTTTCTTTCAAAGAACCAACTCTGGTTTCATGAATTTTTTCTACGTTTTTTTTAGTTGGTATATTACTTATTTCTGCTCTGATCTATTTATTTCCTTCTTTCTATTCGCCTTGGGTTTGTTTGTTTTCTAATTCCTTTAGATGTATGTTTATATAGTTAATTTGAGGGTTGTTTTTTTTTTAAGTTTTTGAGGTAGGCCTTTATCCCTATATAATGCCATCTTAGAACTGCTTTCCTGTGTCCCAAGGACTTTGGATCTTGTATTTTCATTTTTACTTGTCTGCATGGATTTTCTGATATCTTATTTGACTCATTTATTGTTTAGTAACATGTTGTTTAGCATACATGTATTCATGTTTTATCTAAATCTTTCCTGTGATTGGTTTCTGGTTTCATACTGCTGTGGTTGGAAAAGATGCATGCTATCGTTTCAGTCTTAGAAAATATATTGAGGCTCATTTTGTGATCTTCGCTGGAGAATATTCCATGTGCACTTGAAAAGAATGTGTATTCTGTTTTTGAATGGAATGTTATGTATCTGTCTGTTCTGTCCATCTGCTCTAATGTGTCCTTCAAAGACACTGTTTCCTTATTGATTTTCTGGTTGGATGATCTATCTATTGATGTAAGAAGGGCACTCTTGTGTTACCATCCGTTTCTTCCTTATGTCAGGTAATACTTACTTTATGTATTTAGGTGCTCCAATATTGGGTGCATAGATATTTGCAATTGTTATATTCTCTTGTTGGATTGATCCTTTTATCACTATAATGCTCTTCTTTGTGTGTTGTTACAGTGTTTTAAAGTCCATTTTATCTAATATAATAATTGGAAAGACAAAGTTTGAAAAACAATTTCTTTGACTCCTTGTTATATCATTTTCTCTCTTTTTGGTGATTTTATGAACTTCTAGATGCTTTTCATAGGAAAAATTGTGAGGAATGTTTCCTCTTGGAAATAGGACTGCAAAATGGAACATGCCAATTTTTTTCTCTATCCATGTAGCAAATAAGGCTTCTTATAGACAGTGACTAAGAAATCATTGATCATGGTTCTTTGTAGTATTGATTAGCATGACATCAACAAAATGTTATGATTTTATTATATAGAACTGTGATATTAATTGTATGTTTTTTCTTTGATCACTTTTTATGCCACAATTTTTCTGTGTATTTTCCTCTGATTTTCTGTATGATGTAGTATATGGTAAAGAACCTATCTTCTACACTAAGCAGGAATGTTTTTTGATTTTGCTGTTTTATAGTTTGGTAATGTTCTTCGAGGCTTTTTGTGTAAGGTATTTTCTCTTTTATACATGTCTTGACCAGTAGAACTGCTGTCATAAGGATATTTTTGGCAGTAAATATTTTGCTATATTCAAGAAGTTTTTTACTCCTTTGCCCATCACTGTAAAATGGGAAATTACAGGAAGATAGCAATTACAGTATTCTAAAGATGGAATATAACATACAAACATTACTCCTAAAGACAAACTTGTGAAATTTTACCTTATACTAGATTTTGATTAGAAGAATGTTTGATGGGACTTTAGACTTTGAGGGTTTTATAAACTGAAACAGTTGTGATCATTTTTCCATTTATTCCTGTAATATAATCCCCAGCATGTTAGTGTATCTGGACTGTCCTAAGAATGTCAGAGTTCATTAATAATAATAACTTAATTATTGCATGTTTATTATGTGTCAAGCACTGTTCTAAGCATTTTTCACACAGTAATTCATTTAATCCTCACAGAAACCTGTGAACCAATAAGCATTATTTATTATCCCTATTTTGTACATGAAAAAGGCAGAAAACATTGTTAATAAATTGCCTCATGATTCCAACTCTATGCTTTAAGTTCTGCTCTTTTATTTTTTAAATTTATTAACATATAATTATTATTTGCCCCAGAGGTACAGGTCTATGAATCATCAGGATTACAAATTTCACAGCAGTCACCATAGCACATTCCCTCCCCAGTGTCCATAACTCAGCCACCCTATCCTTACCCCATACCCCCCGGCAACCCTCAGTTTGTTTTTGTGATATTAAGAGTCTCTTACGGTTTGTCTTCTCCCTCCCGATTCCATCTTGTTTCATTTTTCCCCCTCCCTTCACCCTATGACCCCGTTTCCTGCCTCTTGAAAATTCCTCGTATCAGAGAGATCATATGATAATTGTCTTTCTCTGACTGACTTATTTCGCTCAGCATAATACCCTCTAGTTCCACCCACTTCATTGCAAATGGCACAATTTCATTTCTTTTGAAGACTGCATAGTATTCCATCGTGTGTGTGTGTGTGTGTGTGTGTGTGTGTACACACATGCCACATCTTCTTTATCCATTCATCTGCTGATGGACATGTAGGTTCTTTCCATAGTTTGGCTATTGTGGACACTGCTGCCGTATAAACATTTGGGTGCATTATGCCCCTTTGGATCACTACATTTGTATCTCTGGGGGTAGCTCATAGGGTATCTCATAGGGTAGCTCTATTTTCAACTTTTTGAGGAACTCCATGCTGTTTCCTAGAGTGGCTGCACCAGCTTGCATTCCCACCAACAGTGTAGGAGATTTCCCCTTTCTCTGCATCCTTGCCAACGTCTGTCATTTCCTGACTTGTTAATTTTAGCCATTCTGACTGGTGTGAGGTGGTATCTCATTGTGTTTTTGATTTGTATTTCCCTCATGCTGAGTGATGTGGAGCACTTTTTCATGTGTCTGTTGGCCATCTGGATGTCTCTTGCAGAAATGTCTGTTCATGTCTTCTGCCCATTTCTTGATTGGATTATTTGTTCTTTGGGTGTTGACTTTGATAAGTTCTTTATAGATTTTGGATACTATCCCTTTATCTGATATGTTGTTTTCTTTTTTTTTTTTTTTAAGATTTTATTTATTTATTTGTCAGAGAGAGCGAGTGAGCACAGGCAGACAGAGTGGCAGGCAGAGGCAGAGGGAGAAGCAGGCTCCCTGCCGAGCAAGGAGCCCGATGTGGGACTTGATCCCAGGACGCTGGGATCATGACCTGAGCCGAAGGCAGCGGCTTAACCAACTGAGCCACCCAGGTGTCCCTGATACGTTGTTTTCAAATATCTTCTCCCATTCTGTCCATTGTCTTTTGTTTTCGGTTTTGTTGGCTGTTTTCTTTGTCTTTCCCTTGCCTTTGGCAATATTTCTAGGAAGAAGTTGCTGCAGCTGAAGTCAAAGAGGTTGCTGCCTGTGTTCTCCTCAAGGATTTTGATGGATTGCTGCCTCACATTGAAGTTGTTCATCCATTTTGAGTCTATTTTTGTGTGTGGTGTAAGGAAATGGTCCATATTCATTCTTCTGCATGTGGCAGTCCAATTTTCCCAACACTACTTGTTGACGAGACTGTCTTTTTCCATTGGACATTCTTTCCTGCTTTGTCTAAGATTAGATGACCATAGAGTTGAGGGTCTATTTCTGGGCTCTCTATTCTGTTCCATTGATCTATGTGTCTGTTTTTGTGCCAGTACCATACAGTCTTGATGATTACAGCTTTGTAATAGAGCTTGAAGTCTGGAGTTGTGATGTCAACAACTTTGGTTTTCTTTTTCACCATTCCTCTGGCTATTTGGAGTCTTTTCTGGTTCATATAAATTTTAGGATTATTTGTTCCATTTCTTTAGAAAAAAATGATGGTATTTTTATGGGGTTTGCATTAAATGTGTAGATTGCTTTAGGTAGTATAGAGGTTTTCACAATTTTGTTCTTCCAGTCCATGAGCATGGAACGTTTTTCCATTTCTTTGTGTCTTACTTAATTTCTTTCATGAGTACTTTATAGTTTTCTGAGTACAGATTCTTTGCCTCTTTGGTTAGGTTTATTCCTAGGTATCTTATGGTTTTGGGTGCTATTGTAAATGGGACTGACTCTTTAATTTCTCTTTTCTTCTTTTTGTTGGTATATAGAAATGTAACTGATTTCTGAACATTGATTTTATATCCTGAAACTTTATTGAATTCCTGTATGAGTTTGAGCAGTTTTGGCGTGGAGTCTTTCGGGTTTTCCACATAAAGTATCATATCATCTGCAAAGAGTGAGAGTTTAACTTCTTCTTTGCTGATTGGGATGCCTTTTATTTCTTTTCGTTGTCTGATTGCTGAGGCTAGGACTTCTAGTACTATGTTGAATAGCAGTGGTGATAGTAGACATCCCTTCCGTATTCCTGACCTTAGGGGAAAAGCTCTCAGTTTTTCCCCATTGAGAATGATATTTGCTGTAGGTTTCTTATAGATGGCTTTGATGGTATCGAGATAAGTTCCCTCAGTGCCTACACTTTGAAGCGTTTTTTTTTTTTTTTTAAAGATTTTATTTATTTATTTGTCAGAGACTGAGGGAGAGAGAGTAAGCAAGCACAGGCAGACAGAGTGGCAGGCAGAGGGAGAGGGAGAAGCAGGCTCCCCGCCGAGCAAGGAGCCCGATGTGGGACTCGATCCCAGGACGCTGGGATCATGACCTGAGCCGAAGGCAGCCGCTTAACTAACTGAGCCACCCAGGCGTCCCTGAAGCGTTTTGATCAAGAAAGGATGGTGTACTTTGTCAAATGCTTTTTCAGCATCTATTGAGAGGATCATATGGTTCTTGTTCTTTCTTTTATTGATATATTGTATAACATTGATTGATTTGTGGATGTTGAATCAACCTTGCAGCCCAGGAATAAATTCCACTTGGTCATGGCAAATAATCCTTTTAATGTACTGTTGGCTATTTTGGTGAGAATTTTTTCATTTGTGTTCATCAAGGATATTGGTCTATAATTGTCTTTTCTGATGAGGTCATTGTCTGATTTTGGGATCAAGGTAATGCTGGCTTCATAAAATGAGTTTGAAAGTTTTCTTTCCATTTCTATTTTTTGGAACAGTTTCAGGAAAATAGATCTTAATTCTTTAAATATTTTGTAGAATTCCCCATGGGAAGCCATCGGGCCCTGGGCTCTTGTTTATTGAGAGATTTTTGATGACTCCTTCAATCTTCTTACTGGTTATGGGTCTGTTCAGGTTTTCTATTTCTTCCTGGTTCAGTTTTGGTAGTTTATATGCCTCTAGGAATGCATCCATTTCTTCCAGATTGTCAAATTTGCTGGCTTATACTTCCTCATAATATGTTCTCATAATTGTTTGCATTTCTTTGGTGTTGGTTGTGATCTCTCCTCTTTCATGCATGATTTTATTAATTTGGGTCCTTTCTCTTTTCTTTTTGGTAAGTCTGGCCAGGGGTTCATCAGTTTCATTGATTTTTTTCAAAGAACCAGCTCCTAGTTTTGTTGTTCTACTGTTCTTTTGGTTTCTATTTCATTGATTTCTGCTCTGATCTTTATTATTTCTCTTCCCCTGCTGGATTTAAGCTTTCTTTGCTTTTCTTTCTCCATCTCCTTTAGGTGTAGGGTTAGGTTGTGTACTTGAGACCTTTTTTGTTTCTTTAGAAAGGCTTGTATTGCTATGAACTTTCCTCTCAGGACTGCCTTTGCAGCATATCAAAGATTTTGAACAGTGGTGTTTTCATTTTCATTTGTTTCCATGAATTTTTTCAGTTCTTTAATTTCCTGGTTGACCCATTCATTCATTTTTTTTTTCTTTTTTTCTTTTCAGCGTAACAGTAGTCATTGTTTTTGCACCACACCCGGTGCTCCCTGACCCATTCATTCTTTAGTAGGATGTTCTTTAGCTTCTATGTATTTGGGTTCTTTCCAACTTTACTCTTGTGATTGAGTTCTAGTTTCAGAGGATTGTGTTCTGGAAATATGCAGGGAATGATCCCAGTCTTTTGGGACCGGTTGAGACCTGATTTGTGACCTAGGATGTGATCCATTCTGGAGAATGTTCTCTGTGCACTAGAGAAGAATATATATTCTGTTGCTTTGGGATAGAATGTTCTGAATATATCTGTGATGTCCATCTCGTCCAGGGTGTCATTTAAAGCCTTTATTTCCTTGTTGATCATTTGCTTAGATGATCTGTCTATTTCAGTGAAGGGGTGTTAATATCCCCTACTATTATTGTATTATTGTTGATGTGTTTCTTTGATTTTATTATTAATTGGTTTATATAATTTTCTTCTCCCATGTTATGGGCATAGACATTTAAAATTGTTAGATCTTTTTGTTGGACAGAACCTTTAAGTATGATCTGGTGTCCTTCCTCATCTCTTATTATAGACTTTGGCTTAAAATCTAATTTATCTGATATAAGGACTGCCACGCCAGCTTTCTTTTGAAACACATCAGCATGGTATATTGTTTTCTACCCCCTCACTTTATTCTTTTTTCACCCCTTCACTTTAAATCTGGAGTTGTCTTTGTTTCTAAAATGAGTTTCTTGCATATAGCATATCATTGGGTCTTGTTTTTTTTTTTATCCATTCTGATACCCTTTGTCTTTTAATTCGGGTTTTTAGACCATTTGCATTCAGGGTAACCATTGAAAGATATGAATTTAGTACCATTGTATTGCCTGTAAGGTGACTGTTACTGTAAATTGTCTCTGTTCCTTTCTGGTCTGTTAGTTTTAGGCTTTCTCTTTGCTTAGAGGACCCCTTTCAGTGTTTTCTGTAGGGTTGGTTTGTTGTTTGGAAATTCTTTTATTTTTTGTTTGTCCTGGAAGCTTTTTATCTCTCCTTCTATTTTCAATGACAGCCTAGCTGGATATAGTATTCTTGGCTACATATTTTTCTTGTTTAGAGCTCTGAATATATTATGCCAGTCCTTTCTGGCCTTCCATGTCTCTTTGGATAGATCTGCTGCCCATTTAATATTCATACTGTTGTATGTTTCTTCCCTCTTGTCTTGAGTCGGTTTCAGGATTTTCTCTTTGTCACTGAGACTTGTAAGTTTTACTATTAGATGATGGAGTGTTGACCTAGTTTTCTTGATTTTCAGGGTTGTTCTCTGTGCTTCCTGGATTTTGATGCTTGTTCCCTTCCCCCAGTTAGGGAAATTCTCTGCTATAATTTTCTCCAGTATACCTTCTGCCCCTCTATCTCGTTCTTCTTTTCGGATCCTAATTATTCTCATATTGTTTCGTCTTATAGTATCACTTATCTCTCAAATTCTCCCCCCGTGGTCCAGTAGTTGTTTGTCTCTCTTTTGCTGAGCTTCTTTATTCTCCATCATTTCGTCTTCTATATCACTAATTTTTCTCCTCTGCCTCATTTATCCTAGCAGTAAGAGACTCCATTTTTATTGCACCTCATTAATAGCTTTTTTGATTTCAATTTGATTATATTTTAGTTCTTTTATTCTCCAGAAAGGGATTTTTATATCTCCAGAAAGGGATTCTCTAATGGCTTCTATGCTTTTTTTGAGCCCAGCTAGCACCTTGATAATCATCATTCTGAACTCCAGTTCTGACGTATTACTAATATCTGTATTGATTAGGTCCCTGGTCATTGGTACTGTCCCTTGTTCTTTTTTTTTTTTTTTTTTTTTTTTTTTTTTTTTTTTTTTTTTTTTTTTTTTTTTTTTTTTTTTTTTTTTTTTTTTTTTTTTGAGGTGAGTTTTTCTGCCTTGTCATTTTATCTAGATTAGAATAGATGAATAAGAGAACAAACCATTAAAAAAGTAGCAGTGACCCCCCCGAAAAATATACACTAACCCAATCAGAAGAGACCTGAAACTTGGGGGGGAGAAGGAAGGGGGGGAAAATATAAATATAAATATAAATAAATACACACACACACACACACACACACACACATATATATATATATATATTTGTATGTACATCTTAGATTGGTGAATAGAACAGAGCCACACACTTGATTTTGGGTGTGTTTTAGTCTGTTAGAAGAAACTTTCCCCCCCAAAATTTTAGAGGAAGAAAAACTTATATACATACAAAAATAAGGGTAGACATGATGAAGGGATGAAATATGACTGTGAAGATGAAAGTTAAAAATGATTCTAAAAAAGGAATTGATAAGAAGTTGTTTGAAAAAAGAAAAAAAAAAGAATGTGATCAGGCTAGAGACTAGAACAAAGCTATGCACTAGATTTAGGGTATGTTTTGATCTAGTAGAAGAAATTGTATCCCAAAATTTTAAATAAAAGAAAATCTAAATGTATACAAGAATTAAGGTTAAGTACAATGAAGGGATAAAATATGAGTATAACACGAGAATTAAAGAAGATTTTTGAAAAGGTATTGATAAGGTAGTTAAAAAATGTTAAAATAAAAAAGAAGAAAAATTTAAAAAATAGAATAGGAAAAAAATAAAATAAAAAAAATTTAACTTTGAAAGACTAAAGTATCATTGGAGAAAGCCATGAATTCTATGTGCTGCATTCCCCTAGCTCTGGAGTTTCATAGTTCTCATTGATCAGTGAACTTGGTCTTAGATGAGGGTTCTTGTTTATCTTTTGGGTAAGGAGCCTGGTGCAGTGATTCTCAAATGTATTTGCCTGAGACAGAATTGCACTGCCCTTCTCAGGGTCCAGGCTAAGTAACTGGCTTGGCTTGCTCTCGGTAGCTTTTGTTCCCTGAATGCTCTCTGTAGAGTTCTCGAAGGTGGGAATGGAAATGGTGGCCTCCCAATCTCCAGCCTGGAGGAACTGAGAGCTCGGGATCCCACTTCTCAGTGCACCCTCAGAGAAAAGCAATGAATCACTCCTGTCTCCCTGATGTCTGGCTGCACTCTGTGCTCACTTGGCCTGTGACAGAGCGTTTCTGTCTCTGGCACAGAGCCCCGTTTCGAGTCTCCAAACCCAGCTGGTATCTGCAGCGTGCTTCCATGCTGCTCCTACCAGAGGAGGAAAGTGAGTCTCCCCGGATCTGCCACTTATGGGGTCCTTGCTCGAAGAGCAGTGGCCTGACTGACTGTTCCTTGGATCATGGTTTAAGGTAAAACTGGGCTGATAGCACACTCCTCATCTCAGTCTCTGTAGCCAGTGTCCCTGCTCTAATATCTGGGAGCTCTGCCACCCTCAGGCACCCCTGGTCTTTCTGTTACCCTGAGGGTCCTGAGACCACATTGTCCCTGCAAAAGCTCAACCTTCCGCTTAGCCTCTGGAGTGACATCCCTCAGTGGAGCAGAGCTCAACTTTCTGATTTTATACCCTTCTGCTCTCTCAGTGCAGTCTCTATTACCATCAGTTTGTATTCACTTCTCCCCATGTCCTACCTTCTGGAAAGTAGTCGATTTTTTGTTCCCAGAATTGCTGCTCTTCTCTTCTCTCTCCTTTTGAGTTTGTAGGTATTCAGAATGATTTGATAACTATCTAGCTGGACTTCTGGGACCTGATGATATTTAGGTCTCCTCCTCCTCCGCAATCTTGCTCCTCATTTCTGCTGTTTTAAACACTAGCAATTTGCCTTTCCTTGAGTCAGACAAAATAAGTTGAATTAAAAATTATTTCTCTCTTACTGATAAAAAATACACTAGATAAAGTATCATTGTAGAATGATGGACTTTGTTAATGAGTACCTTTCTATACTTTGTTAACACGAATGGGTAAACTTTGGTTTTAGTCGAGAAGAGACTGGTGATACAAAGCAATTTTTAAGACCTTCTATTGATACTATCACATCTGTTCCTATACTTGTTACATTGCACAAATAATTTTTGCTTTGGCTCATTGATGTCCCCAATACTATCACTGTAGTATAGTTTACTAGTGTAAGTTATGTAGAATCCCTTTAAAAGCAATTTTTACAAATGTTGAACGTATATGAAGTACCTTTATAGTTACTAATTCTTCCATTTTTTCTTGAAGATAGTGAGTCTTAGTAAACTTGAAATTTTGCTTTCACCTACCAGGGAATGCTATTTTTAGTGCAGTTCTTGAAGTTATATTGTGACTGAAAAATTTAACTTATTTGATTTTACTTTCTACTTTGGTATATTTGTTGTGCTCTAAATGAAAGCCATGATTTAAGCACGAACTGGCGTTTTTGTGGATATAAATAAATATTACCACTGACCTCTAGTTAGTGAGATGTTTAGATGAGGCCGTTTCCTTCTCATTGGGAACTATACTGAAACATTCATTCAACTTTTTCCTTATGGCTTTTATTTTACGACTAGAAGTTATTTGTGAGATAATTCTTTGAAAATAATGGTCTGTCTGTGGTCATGAAGTCCCTTTTTGGGAAGTATTTAGCTCTCAGTCTTGGAGATAGAAGTGTAAACTTAGCCTTATTAATAGCATATGTTAGCCAACTGAGCTGACATTGCATTAAGCAGAGTCTTAAAAATGTAGCTCTAATAAACAAGGGCCTCTTTTTCTTTTAATTAATGTATATCCATCTTCCTCTCACATTATTGATACATGAAGATAGATTACCATAAAGAATACAATATTTGTTCTTCTTTGCCTTATTTAGGGTCAAAGTAATGTAAGTAATATATAAAGATTAGCTCTAATTGTTTGAAAAAGAGAGAAGTGGGAAATTGGATAGATCTTTTTGACTTGTATTTACTACCTGTTATCAAAAGCTGGGCTAGACTATGGCTTTTTCTTTAAGGATTTTTATTTATTTATTTGATGGAATGAGATCACAAGTAGGCAGAGAGGCAAGCAGAGAGAGAGAGAGAGAGAGAGAGAGAGGAGGAAGCAGGCTCTCTGCTGAGCAGAGAGCGCGATGCAAGGCTCGATGCCTGGACCCTGGGATCATGACCTGAGCCGAAGGCAGAGGTTTTAACCCACTGAGCCACCCAGGCGCCCCTAGACTATGGCTTTTTCTGTGACTGGGAAATGTTCTTAAGGTATATCTTCAAAATTTTAAAACAAAGTTTCTTTTTTAACTCTGTTTTTGAGGTTTGTTTTCCCCCATTTCTTAGTCCAAATTTATTATCTTTAGTTTCATTATTTGTATGTCAAACTGTGACTTCTCTTCTGATTGTCAGAGCCACATGGAACTATCTATTCTTTACCTCCACTTAGAAATTTCTTAGAAATATTCCCATTTTTCTTGGAGAATTTCCCAAACTCAAATATTTCCCAGGCATCTGTCTCCTCTTTTTTTGCCCATCTGAGTAAATATCAGCTCCATGTACTTACTTTGTCACATGAGTCACCATTCACCTAATTTTTTTACCCCAACATTTCATATCCATCATCAAGTTCTATATATTTTACCTCTAAAAATCTGTAATCAGTACTTTTATTTCTGATGTATCACATCTGTAGTTCAAAACACCTGAGGTGTAGTAATCTCTTATCTGGTCTTTTTTTATGCCACCAATGTTTCCTTCATTTTCTACAGAATAGCCAGAGTAGTCATTCTGAAACATTAGAATGTTATTCTGATTATGCATAAAACCATCCAGTGCTTTCCTGTTGCACTTACGAAAAAGCCTATTATCCTTCATCTTTTCCAGAAGACTGTATAATCTGTCTCTTACCTATCATTCCCACATCATTTCATTACTGTACTGTTTTTATCTTATTCTGTAGTCACAAAACCCTTTCATTCATCCTCACTTTTTTTTTTTTTTAAGATTTTGTTTATTTAGGAGGGAGAGAGAACATGAGTGGGGAAAGGGGTAGAGGGAAAGGTAGAGGTAGAATCTCAAAGCATACTCCGCTTTGGTCACAGAGCCTAGCACGGGGCTCTGTCTCGCAACTCTGAGATCATGACTTGAGCCGAAACCAATAGTCAGGTGCTTAAAGGACTGAGCCACCCAGGTGCCCTTATTCATCCCGACTTCTACTCATCTTCCAGATTTACCCTTAAATTGCACTTTTACACAAAAGCCTTCTTTGCTGTCATCCTCTACTCACACCAACCATGTAATGTGAGTCTAAATTATGTTTTTGTTATAATTTCTCACAGTATATACTAATTGTTTGCAATTATATATTTACTTGCGTGATTATTTGTTTCTTACTGTTCTGTGTGCTTCCTGAAGGTACATATCTGTATATATACATAGTACCTGGCACATTGCCTTATACATAGTAGGTGCTCAGTAAATAGTTAATAAATAAATGCTCATGATAACCTACACGTTTGGTTTCTTTTTCTTTTTTTTCTGCTTGAAAGTGGAATTCTGGTTTTTATGGAAACATAAAGGATTAAATGCAGTGAGAAAGGCCAGTGCAGAAATATGTTCTACCTGTTATTAGCAAAAGTATAGGATATAATAATATCTCAAATTACTATGATTGGTGGCTTTTAAATTACAGTTTTGAGTTCTTCAGTCCAAAATGTGCTTATTGTACTAGAAATGAAGTAGTAGGCAATTTGAACTATAAAATACAGGTTAGCATACTTCATATTAAAAAATTGCAAAGAGCATTGTTATCTATTTTCTTTGAGTTTCTCTTTGGTGTTTAAGGGTAACCTAAATTTGACACTATGTTAACACTACTATAGCAGGAACATGGACTTAGAAAACATGTTCAGATTCTAGGCTCCCAGTTGATTAATTGGAAAGTCAGGAAAAATTCATTGAACCTCTGTGAGTCTTCTTTCTATAAAATGGACATAATGAAACCTTAATAAAAAGTGTATTGTGGAGATTAAGATTTTATATTTTGGGTTTTTTTTTTCAATTAGCATTAATTGCGCCTTAGATATACCTCATTGGCTACGATATTGCCACTTCACAAAGCTATATATTTTGGGTTTTTAATGTAATTTTATCATATAAATATTTTACACATAAATGTACTTACATATTTATATAAACATACAAACAATATTGTATATACAGTGTTTAAGATATTTTCTATAAATATATATAGTATATAAATATAAACAAATATATTTAATATTCATCTAAGTATATATTTATGTATATTTTATGTTTATGTTTATGTATTATATATAAATTTATATTTATATAAAATCTAGTATTTACACAAAATGATGTTTTTATATAAAGATAATTTTATTTAATTTTATAATGTGGGTTAAAATAGTTATGTTCATCAGCTATTTGAATTTGGATTAGTTTGTGTTTCAAATAATCTTAGTGTTGTGTAGATTTTAATTTAAATTAAGAAACTCAAACTTACAGAATTTCTTATTCTAATTTCTGATACTGTGCTTTTTTGTTTGTTTTGTTTTTCCTTTCTGTTATGAAATGCTGGTTTAGAATATAGATAGAAATACATTCCTTGTAAGAACTGTTATTCAAGTAATATTGTTGATGCTCTTTTTGAAAATGAGTTTCCTAGTATTATATTTTCTAAAATATGTTTTACTAAATGCTATTTAAGGATGAAAGGGTTAAAATAGTATTTGTGATATTGTTGTTAATAGCATCTGATTAATAGTATTCTTTTATTTGAACTCACTGTTAGAGATAACTATATAAACAGATCGAAACTTCAGGTAATTTACCAGTTCTATATGTTGATAGTATTGTCTTTGTATTTAAGAATGATTAATTAAGTCTTTTTGTTTAAGTTATGGAAACCGTTTCAGCTGACTGTGTAACATAACTGCAGACCGTATATTTGTCTCATGATTTCTTCCATCAAAGCATGAAGAAGTGAATTATTGAAAAGATAAAAATAAATTTGTTTGCTTTCTGTCAGAGTTCATATCCACAGCCAACCTTGATAGAAGACCAGAATGATTTAGACAAGTTTGCTTTGGAGATTCATAACATATGCTTGCTGGACAGAATTGAGTTATCTCTGCTCTGGAGAGTAAGTTATTGTAGCAGGAGCTGACAGAGATGAAGATAACTGAGGGAAATTCAATTACCTTTTAGTGTTTTCTTTCTAATAGGATTCTTAATGTGAAAAAGATCCTTAGATGATGTGCCTCTGTTTCTTGTGAGATCTGCCTTGATACCTGTTTCCAGAATACCATGAACTTTTCAGTTCCAGACCTTCAATAAGTATGAAATAGGCAGCTCACTGTTAAAGAGTAGTTTTGACTGAAACATCTTATTTTTACTTAATGTCATTGGTGATCTTTATAATCATTGACTGCTGTCTGTGGTTTTCTTTAACAAAGTCTAGAGTGTTTTCTATGAGATTATTATTTGATATGTTGGGAGCTTTCCCCCATCCACCCTCTCAATTGACCTTTTTGGGAGTGTGTTGTAGCATCTCAGTGGTGATATATTGATATTTTTTGTCTAATTATCATAGACTGAGTCTTGGCAACCTTGTTTCAAAGTGCTGTTAGAATTTTCAAGCTTCCATTTTCACTTTCCTCTGTCATTCTGCCAACCTTTTGCTTGAATGGTGTCTTTACTTTCACACCCCCTGACACTTTCAGTTTCTTGCAGCATGGCTTCCCTCCTTTCCATCTCCAGTCCTAGAACAAATAAATTAAAAATGTTCTCTTGCATATCATTAGTGATCTAATTATGCTGTCCAGTGGCTGCTGTGTCATTTGACATTGATGACCAACACTTATATTTTGAAATTCTTTTTTTGTTTGACTTTCTTACCTCATGCTTGTCTGATCAGCTTTTTACTTCTCATGGTTCTTGTAGTTTCACTTTTTTCTCCATTTCTTATTCCTGTTCCAAAAGTATAGGTCTTCTACAAGAATACCTCATACCTCTTGGGGGAAAAAAAAAAAAAAAGAATACCTCTTGGTACTTTTAACTTTGTGCTCTTTTAGCAATCTCATGTAATGTTACTATTACCTAAAATCTCCATAGAGAAGACAAGGCATTAAATTTTTTTTTAAATTTTGTATTTAGTAGTTTCTGTGGGTATTTTAAAATGAAAAAAGGGTGAGAAGGAAGGAGCATAGTGAAAAGTCCTCCTCTAACCACGTCCTCATCCTTCTAGGAAACCATCGCTAGTTTCTTGTATATCTTCTGAGTTTCTTCATGTGCATGTATAAAAATAGGAATATATATGCTTATCCCCTTTCCTTATACAAATACAAACACATGTATAATGTTCTATATTTTGGTTTTTAAACTTAATATTATTTTGGTGAATCGTTTTTACTTCTATCAGCAACATATGTCTGTTTCCTAATAGTGTGTAATCAGACTTTTAGACTTCTGTCATTTTCATAGATTGTCCATAGTGGTAGATAGTTTTTATTTTTATTTCTTCCTGATATTTTAGCTTATGTTTCTGCTTTTTATGAATGAGGTTGATTAGTTTGTAGCCATATGTCTTTCTGAGAACATATCCTTTGCCTATTCTGTTGGATTGGTTTTTTTCTTAATAATTTGTAGAAGTTCTACATGTATTAAGGAATCAGCTCCTTGTGTTGCAAATATTTTTACCAATTTGCTGACTTATGAATGATGGATTTTTTGTTGTTGTTGTCCTGTAGAGGTTTTTAAAACAATGTTTCTGTTATTGGGTTTATGAATATTATCTTTTATGACTTCTGAATTTTTTGATTGGTATTTGAAAAGGTCTGCCACTCATAGATTAAAAAGGAATTTCTTTATGTTTCTGTTAATATTTCTAGTTTTATTGTTTTACATTTAAATATTTTATTTGTAATTTATCTTAGGATAAACTGATATGAATATAACTTTATTTATGTGATAATATAGGTCTCCCTATATCATCTACTACATAGTCTAAATTTTCTTCACTAGTTTGAGATGCCATTGTTACCATAGAGAAAATGCCTATATATTTTTAGGCCTCTTTCTTGAGATTTTATTTTTTCCCTCTTGTTCTGTCTGATTTCATGTATTGATATCAAGCTTTTTAAATTGTTGTGGCTTTATAGTGTGCTTTAATATTTGTGAGGACACACTCCTTCTTGCTCACATTGACTTTACAACTTCTTTTTACAGTTGCTATGACTAGTCTTGTTTATCTGACGTAAGGTTCAAAAAATTATTTTCATTTATTTCTCTTGGACATACCAGTTATGCACTGATTTCTTCTGCAGATATTGGTAGTTTTTCCTTATTTCCAACTTTTATTCTTCTAATTGCTGTTTTATTACATAATTGAATTGGTTTATTCAATTATTATTGAGTAATAATGATTATTATATTAATTGCTAGTTTCTGTTTGCTGTTATTTTGTGTTTTAAGCATTCTACTCTATTACTATGAGTTAAGCTTTTTTTTTTTTTTTTTTATTCTACATGTAAGTGAGATAAGCAGTGTACCGTTAAAAATAATAATAGTGGGCATCTTTTTAGTTCCTGATTTTAGTAGAGATGTTTCAGTGTTTTCCCAGTAATTGTGATACAGTTTGAGCTAAAGTATACATAGTATATCATTTTAATGAATTATTAGTTTAGTTCTGTTTTGTTGATTTTTTTCCTTTTTTTAAATTTTAAGATTTTATTTATTTATTTGACAGACATAGGTCACAAGTAAGCAAGAGAGGCAGGCAGGGAGAGAGAGGAGGAAGCAGGCTCTCCGCAGAGCAGAGAGCCGGATGCGGGGCTCAATTCCAGGACCCTGGGATCACGACCTGAGCCGAAAGCAGAGGCCTTAACCCACTGAGCCACCCAGGTGCCCCTTTTTTTCCTTTTAAATAAGGAATTTTATCCAGTTTTATCATCCTTAAGTGGAGCGATAGAGTAGATACTGTGCTTTAAAATATATTAGGTATGTCAATATTATACCAGTATGATGTGCTCATAAGTTTTTCCCTTTAATGTGCTGCGAGATTGTGTTTGCTAATGTTTCATTTGTGATTTTTGCATTCTGTTCATAAGGTAAATTGTGTTTTTTTCTACCTTTCTAATCAGTCTTAGATATTTGAAAGGTTTTGGATATCAGTATTATACCTGCGTCACAGAAAGAATTAGATACTTTGTGTGTTAGCGAATATCATTCTCAATTTAAAAGGGAAAAATGGACAGCCTTTCCTTTGAGATCAGGAACACGACAAGGATGCCCCCTCTCGCCACTGTTGTTCAACATAGTACTAGAACTCCTAGCAAAAGCAGTATGACAACAAAAGGAAATAAAAGGTATTCAGATTGGCAAAGAAGAAGTCAAACTCTCTCTCTTCTCAGATGACATGATACTTTATATGGAAAACCCAAAAGACTCTACCTGCAAACCACTAGAACTCATACAGCAATTCAGTAATGTGGGAGGATATAAAATCAATTTAGAGAAATCAGTTGCTTTCTTATACACTAACAATGAAAATATAGAAAGGGAAATTAGAGAATAGATTCCATTTACTATAGTACCAAGAACCATAAGATACCCGGGAATAAACCTAACCAAAGATATAAAGGATCTGTACTCAAGGAACTACAGAACACTCATGAACGAAATTGAAGAAAACACAAAAAGATGGAGAAACATTCCATGCTCATGAATCGGAAAAATAAACATTGTTAAAATGTCTATATTGCCTACAGCAATCTATACTTTCAATGCCATCCAGATCAAAATTCCACTGGCATGTTTCAAAGGGCTGGAACAAACAATCCTAAAATTTGTATGGAACCAGAAGAAACCCCGAATTGCTAAGGAAATGTTGAAAAAGAAAAACAAAATTGGGGGCATCACGTTGCCTGATTTGAAGCTTTACTACAAAGCTGTGATCACCAAGACAGCATGGTACTGGCACAAAAACAGACATATAGACCAGTGGAACAGAGTAGAGAGCCCAGAAACAGACCCACAACTCTATGGTCAAGTAATTTTCGACAAAGCATGAAAAAATACCCAGTGGAAAAAAGATAGTCTCTTCCATAAATGGTGCTGGGAAAATTAGCTGTGTGTAGAAGAATGAAACTTCACCATTCTCTTACACCATGCACAAAGATAAACTCGAAATGGATAAAAGACCTCAACGTGAGCCAAGAATCTATCAAAATCCTAGAGAACATAGGCAGTAACCTCTTCGACATCGGCCACAGCAACTTCTTTCAAGATGTGTCTCCAAAGGCAAAGGAAACAAAAGCGAGTATGAACTTTTGGGACTTCATCAAGATCAAAACTTTCTGCACAGCAAAGGAAACAGTAAAGAAAACAAAGAGGCAACCCATGGAATGGGAGAAGATATTTGCAAATGACAGTACAGACAAAGGGCTGATATCCAAGATCTATAAAGAACTTCTCAAACTCAACACACACAAAACAGATAATCACATCAAAAAATGGGCAGAAGACATGAACAGACACTTCTGCAAAGAAGACATACAAATGGCTAACAGACACATGAAGAATTGTTCATCATCATTAGCCATCAGGGAGATTCAAATCAAAACCACATTGAGATACCACCTTACACCAGTTAGAATGGCCAAAATTAACAAGACAATAAACAAGTATTAGAGAGGATGTGGAGAAAGGGGGACACTCTCATACTGTTGGTGGGAATGTAAGTTGGCGCAGCCACTTTGGAAAACAGTGTGGAGATTCCTTAAGAAATTAAATATAAAGCTACCCTATGACCCTGCAATTGCACTACTGGGTATTTACCCTAAAGATACAGATGTAGTGAAAAGAAGGGCCATCTGTACCCCAGTGTTCATAGCAGCAATGACCACAGTCCCCAAACTGTGGAAAGAGCCAACATGCCTTCAACAGATGAATGGATAAAGAAGATATGGTCCATATGCACAATGGAGTATTACGCCTCCATCAGAAAGGATGAATACCCAACTTTTGTATCAACATGGACAGGAGTGGAGGAGATTATGCTGAGTGAAATAACTCAAGCAGAGAGAGTCAGTTATCTTACGGTTTCATTTGTGGATCATCCGGAATAACATGGAGGACGTTGGGAATTGGAGAGGAGAAGTGAGTTGGGGGAAATTGGAGGAGGAGACAAACCATGAGAGACTGTGGACTCTGAGAAACAAACTGAGGGTTTTGTAGGGGAAAGGAGGTGGAGGGTTGGGTGAGCCTGGTGATGGGTATTATGGAGGGCATGTATTGCATGGAGTACTGGGTGTGGTGCATAAACAATGAATGCTAGAACACTGAAAAAAAATATTTTGTGTATTTTTATATGCTTAGTTTCAGTGCTAGTAGAAGTGGAGTTGTTTGACTTTTAAACATTTGGTAGAATTTTGGTGTAATTACTATGCTGTAGACCTCAACTGACATTTTACATTTCCCAAAATTTGCTGTATATCTCTACGTAGGTGTCTTCCTAATACTCATTTTGTCTAAAACATACATATATTACTTCTAATCCTCTTTCTAGTTTTATTAACAGTGGTAAAATAGTATAGAAGTTGTAAATGTACTCTTTATTCTAGATGGTTAAACACTTTGGTAAAAATCTTGAGTTGCTGGTACTGTTGAAGAAGGAACATTTGGAGGAATAAAAAATTAATGTCATGCTCTCCTTTCATTTTTCAGTTTTGAAACTTATGTCAAATTTTCATTAATGTAGTACATAATATATCACTGCATGTGACTTCATCTTTTCATATAATCAACAATATTCAGTTATTGCATTATTGTTCTGCAGTAAGCCATTTTCACAATATAGAATTCGTTTTAGATTTTTTTTAAAGATTTTATTTATTTATTTGACAGAGAGAGATCACAAGTAGGCAGAGAGACAGGCAGAGAGAGAGGGAGAAGCAGGCTCCCTGCTGAGCAGAGAGCCCGATGCGAGGCTCGATCCCAGGACCCCGAGATCATGACCGGAGCCGAAGGCAGAGGCATAACCCACTGAGCCACCCAGGTGTCCCAGTTTTAGATTTAAGTCAATACTGAAATGCTAGTCTATGAAGATGCCTTTCAGTTAAGTGTTATAATGAAAGAAGTTTTGTCATTATAATTGTTAAAATCAGCAGCATATAGTAATTTTCATGGATTGATTCCATTTTAACATTATGGTAGTCTAAAGCTCATTAATTTATTGGAGGTTATATTCTCACTTTAAACAATCATAAATAATATAAATTCATTGATTTTTTTTTGTGCTGTTGCTTTAATTTTTTATTAATTGGGTTATAGTTATGTAAAAGATATAAACACTTCTACATATCTATAATCCAGATAACCCCATCTGCTTTTATTGTTTTGCTTAGATTATTATGAAAATTAAAAATAAAGTGTCTTTTAAAAGTAGAATGCAGTACATCCCAGAAAGTTAAATGGAGAGATCCTGATTTACAAAAAATTTTCATTTAGATCAATGGCTCTTTCTGGTTTTCTTAACTCAAAAAAATTACACTGGAATATAATGTGCCAATAAAAGGTGAGGGACTAAGAACAGAAGAGACAATGTAATGAAAATAGTAGTATAAATTAAAAAAAAAAAACATTCTTCAGTATTTTTCCTCTTACCACACCTCCCAAGGTAATGGTTTGGCACATACTTTTTAGTTGCTTTACTGTAAATGTACACTTTATATATTTTTTTGTATATATGTTTCACATATCATATATATTCAACCAAAAATGGGATTATAATATGTTAGGTGTTATTTTGAGTCAGTACTTCTCATGTTTTCATTTTGGTATGAACTTTTTTGAGAATATGACCTTAAGAAATTCAAACAAGTATAACTGTAACATTTTACATATAATTTGGGGAGGTTTACAGATTCTGGCTTGAGAATGTCTTATATAAGGGTCTGTGTGGTTTGCATAAATCACTTCTATTATAGCAGTCATGTAATGGGGATAGAGGCCACCTCCCTGCTATTTCTCTTTGATATAGATACAGCATTTTAAAATTCTAGATAATGTTATCTTCTCAGATACCTTGTGAGAGTTAACTTAAACCCACTAAAAATGTTTTGAAATTATTTGTATCTACTGAGGGAAACAAACATTAGGTATTGACCCCTTTGTAATGGGCTCTGTTTCTTATTTTCATTTCAATTCCTAGCATGGGCTTTGAACATGGGAAGCATTCAATAAAGAATTGCCAAATGAATGAAAGTATCAACTGCCAATGGTATAATATAAGATTCATGAAGATTTTCATATTTAGTTAGCAAAGTCTGGGGATTCAGGCTTTTCCTGTGAGATCCTAGATTATTTTAGATTAATAAAATATTCTGTTCCTATTTTAGTAGAAGCATAACAAAAAGTAATAATTCTTTTGTTGCTTATAGATTTAAACTTTTTTTCTCTAGTTTTATTGAGGTATGGTTGTCAAATAAATATCGTGTATATCTAAAGTGCATAACAGTGATGTTTTGATATATGTATACATTGTGAAATAAGTACCAAATAAGTCAAGTAAATTAACATATACATCACCTCACATAGTTAGCCTTGTGTGTGTGTGTGTGTGTGTGTGTGTGTATGTATGTATGGTGAGAAAACTTAAGATTTCAAGTTTGCAAAATACATTATTGTTAATTATAGTCACCATGCTGTACATTGGATATCAAGAACTTACTCATTTCATAACATAAACTTTATACTCTTTCATTAATATCTTTCCTTTCCCCCACTCCTTAGCCTTTGGTTACTACTATTCTACTCCCTTAGTGTGAGCTGTATTTTTGTTTTTAGATTCCACATATAAGTGAAATCATGCAGTATTTGTCATTGTGTGTTTGGTTTATTTCAGGTAGGATAATGTCTTTCAGGTTAATCCATGTTGTCTTAAGTGACAGGATTTAATTTTTTTAAAGCCTGAATAATATTCCATTGTATGTATATGTGTGTGTATGTTTATATGTATGTATATACGTATATATATGTAGGAGTGTGTGTGTGTGTGTGTATATAATTTTGTTTATCCAACTGCTAGTAGATACTTAGAATGTTTCTAATATCTTGGCATTTGAAATAATGCTGCAATGAAGTGTATTTTAGAGATAGTAATTTATTTCTCTTGGATATAAAGTGGGATTACTGAATCACAAGGTATTTCTATTTTTAATTTTTTGAGGAACTTCCATAATGTTTTCCATAGTGGTGAATTGGTTTACATTTCACTAATGGTGCACAACAGTTCCCTTTTCTTCCCATCCTTCCAACACTTAATATCTCTTGTCTTTTTTTTTTAATTTATTTTTATTTATTTTCAGCGTAACAGTATTCATTGTTTTTGCACCACACCCAGTGCTCCATGCAATACGTGCCCTCCCTAAAACCCACAACCAGGTTCCCCTAACCTCCCCCCCCCCCCCCCCCCTTCAAAACCCCTCAGGTTGTTTTTCAGAGTCCATAGTCTCTCATGGTTCACCTCCCCTTCCAATTTCTCTCAACTCCCTTCTCCTCTCCATCTCCCCATGTCCTCCATGTTATTTGTTATGCTCCACAAATAAGTGAAACCATATGATAATTGACTCTCTCTGCTTGACTTATTTCACTCAGCATAATCTCTTCCAGTCCCGTCCATGTTGCTATAAAAGTTGGGTATTCATCCTTTCTGATGGAGGCATAATACTCCATAGTGTATATGGACCACATCTTCCTTATCCATTCATCCGTGGAAGGGCATCTTGGTTCTTTCCACAGTTTGGTGACCGTGGCCATTGCTGCTATAAACATTGGGGTACAGATAGCCCTTCTTTTCACTACATCTGTATCTTTGGGTAAATACCCAGTAGTGCAATTGCAGGATCATAAGGAAGCTCTATTTTTAATTTCTTGAGGAATCTCCACACTGTTCTCCAAAGTGGCTGTACCAACTTACATTCCCACCAACAGTGC
>PISX010012898.1:25922-48422 GCA_004024625.1 Mellivora capensis
CACATAGTTTCCTGTCTTGCTAATTTTGGCCATTCTAACTGGTGTGAGGTGGTATCTCAATGTGGTTTTAATTTGAATCTCCCTGATGGCTAGTGATGATGAACATTTTTTCATGTGTCTGATAGCCATTTGTATGTCTTCATTGGAGAAGTGTCTGTTCATGTCTTCTGCCCATTTTTTGACATGATTATCTGTTTTGGGTGTGTTGAGTATCTCTTGTCTTCTTGATGATAGCCATTTAATGGGTATGATGTGAAATCTCATTCTGGTTTTGATTTGCATTTTCCTGTTGATTAGTGATGGTGACTGAGCATCTTATGCACATCTTGGCCACTCGTATATGTTCTTTGGAAGATTATGTATTTAGATCCTTTGCCCATTTGTAAAAATCAGATTATTTTTCTGCTATTGAATTTGGATAGTAACCCCTTACTGGGTTTTTGTTTGTTTGTTTGTTTGTTTTTTTATTTGACCGACAAAGATCACAAGTAGGCAGAGAGACAGGCAGGGAGAGAGGAGGAAGCAGGCTCCCTACCAAGCAGAGAGCCCAATGTAGGGCTCGTCCCAGGACCCTGGGACCATGACCCGAGCCGAAGGCAGAGGCTTTAACCCACTCAGCCACCCAGGCACCCCCCTTATTGGGTTTTTGATTTGCATATATTTTCTCCCATTCTGTGGATTGCCTTTTCATTTTGTTTATTATTTGCTTTGTAGAAAGCTTTTAGTTTGATATAGTCCTACTCGTTTGTTACTGCTTTTGTTGCCTGTGCTTTTGGCGTTAAACGTGAAAAATCATTGCCAAGATCTGTGTGAAAGAGCTTCTCCCCTATGTTTTCTTCAAGGAGTTTTATGCTTTCAGGTCTCATGTTTAAATAATTCATTTTGAGTTGTTTTTTATGTGTGGTGTAAGATAAGGGTACAATTTCATTCTTTTGCATGTGGATATTCAGTTTGCTGATGTTTTTGTGACTAGCATTTAATGATGTATAAAGTCAGAGAATTTAAATCTCTGTAGTAATTATTTGCTGAACTTACAGTATGATGGTTGTTATATACGTACTACAATACTTAGGTTTTCTAAGGGTTAAGACTTGCTTTTTGATTTGATAAGTAAAAAACTCTCTAAAAATCCTATGGTCAACTCTTTCTTTTGTTTAAGAGGTCTGTAGTTTTTAGCTTTTATTTTATGAGACTTAGAGTATTGATTTAAATATTTAATTACATGTGGTCTGTAAAATTATTATTATGATCTGCAGTGTATGATAGAAAACAGATTTGGGATTTGTCAGAACTAAGATTCAGTTCTGGTTCAGCCACTAACTTACTATGTAGTATATTGGACCAGATATTTAAATTCTTTGTAATATGGGGCTCCTTAAAGGTCATTAAGTATAACCCCAAATCTGGGGCTTATAATTTATTTGGTCCAGCCCCAAAGATGGCAGTATTATTAGAGTTTCACCTATGTAATAATCTTGAAATTTTCTTTCATTCACTTAATCAAAAATAAATTTACAGTTGATCTTTGAACAACATGGGTTTGAACTGTGTGGGTCCACTTAAATCCACCTTTGGATTTTAGGGGTTGAATTGTCTGAGTTCTTTATGTTTTAGATATTAACCCCTTATTGGACATATCATTTGCAGATAGATTCTCCCATTGAGTAGGTTGTCTTTTTGTTTTATTGTTGGTTTCCTTTTCAGTGCAAAAGCTTTTTATCTTGATATAGTCCCAATTATTTTTGCTTTTGTTGACCTTGCAGAGAGACAGATCCAAAATATATTAAAACTCATGTCCAAGAGTTTACTGCTTATGTTTTACTTTAGGAGTTTTAGGGTTTCAAGAAAGTCTCACATGTAGGTATTTATTTATTTATTTTTTAAATTATGTTATGTTAGTTACCATACAGTACATCATTAGTTTTGGATGTAATGTTCCATGATTAATTTGCCTATAACACCCAGTGTTCAATACTATATGTGCCCTCCTTAATACCCATAACCGGGCTAACCCATTTCTGCACCCCCACTCTAAAACCCTCGAGTTTTTCTTTATGGTGTAAAAAAGTGATGCAGTTTCATTTTTTGCATGTAGTTTGTGCAGTTTTCCCAAAACCAACTATTGAAGAGACTATCTTTTTTTCCATTCTATAGTCTTGCCTCCATCATAGATGAACTGACCATATAAACGTGGGTTCATTTCTGGTCTCTCTGTTTTATTTCATTGATTTGTGTTTTTGCATTTGTGTCATTGCCATAGTATTGTGATTAGTATAGCTTGCAGAGTAGTTTGAAATCTGGGACTGTGATATCTCAAGCTGTGTTCCTTTTTTTCTCAACATTTCTCTGGCTATTCAAGGTTGGTTTTTTTTTTTTTTTAGTTGTATACAAATCTAAGTGTGTTCGTTCTAGTTCTGTGGAAAATGCTATTAGTATTTTGATAAGGATGCATTGAATCTGTAAATTGCTTTGGGTAGTATAAACATTTTAATAAGAATTCCAATCTATGAGCATGGTATATCTTTCCATTTATTTGTGTCATTTTTCATTCACTTTTGTAGAATATTTTTTAAACTGAACCTTAAATATATATTCTTTCTCTTTATTTTGCACTTTTATACTGATTTGAAATATTTGTTTCCATATGCATGTAAAACTGGTAGAGTACAAAAGAAGTCTGAGCTGTTTAATAATTGAATTACAACCTTTTTTTTTTTTTACATGTGTGTCTAGTTTTTTATCTTGTATTCCCATTACACAATTGAATTCCCCATTTGTCTTTCATTTACTGGTTGAAATTTAGTACAAATGAAATACTGTGATACTGTTTTTTCTAACTATTTATTTATGAGTGAGAGAGAAAAAGAGAACAACAGGGGTGGAGGGACATAGGCAGAGGGAGAGAGAGAGTTTTAAGCAGACTCCATGCTCAGTGCAAATCTCAACACAGGACCCAATCTCACAATGCTGAGATCATGACCTCAGCTAAAATCAAGAGTCAGACACTTTACTGATTGAGCCACCCAAGTGCCTCTGTTTTTTCAAGCTTTTAAATTAAACCTGTAATAATGAGGCAATGCAAAGTATTTTTTCATTCAAACTCCTATTTATGCTTTCCTATTTGTCATCTTTCTGGTTCTTCTTTTAACTTTATCCTCCTTATTTTTGGCTTTTATTTAGCTCTCTCATCTTAAAATGTTAGCGTGAGACTGATGGTCAGAGTTAATGATAACTTTTTTGAATCTAAGGATGATACCATTCTATTTCCTGTGATGATTCTGCATTAGTAGTGATTAATGTACCCCATTGTCTTGCCACATTTCTTTATTTTAATTATTATTTTAAAATTATTTTTGTTTACATATAATGTATTCTTTGTCCCAGGGGAACAGGTCTGTGAATCATCAGGCTTATACATTTCCACAGCAGTTATCATAGCACATAGCCCCCAATGTCCACAACCCAACCACCTTATCCCTACGCCCTAAACCCCCCAGCAACCCTCGGTTTGTTCTGTGAGATTGAGTCTCTTATGGTTTGTCTCCCTCCCGATCCCATCTTGTTTCATTTTTCCCTTCCCTACTCCCCACACCCCGCTGCCATACCTCTCAAAGTCCTCATATCCGAGATATCATATGATAATTGTCTTTCTCTGATTGACTTATTTTGCTCAGTGTAATACCCTCTAGTTCCATCCACATTGTTTCAAATGGCAGGATTTCGTTTCTTTTGATGGCTGCATAGTATTCCATTGCATATATATATACCACATCTTCTTTGTCCATTCATGTGCTGATGGACATCTAGGTTTTTTCCATAGTTTGGCTATTGTGGACATTGCTGCTATAAACATTTGGGTACACGTGCCTCTTTGGATCACTACATTTGTATCTTTAGGGTAAATACCCAGTAGTGCGATTGCTGGGTTGTAGGGTACTCTATTTTCAACTTTTTGAGGAACCTCCATGCTGTTTTCCAGAGTGGCTGCACCAGCTTGCATTGTAGTTTAAGAGTGATCCCCTTTCTCCGCATCCTCGCCAATATCTGTTGTTTCCTGACTTGTTAATTTTAGCCGTTCTGACTGATGTGAGGTGTTATCTCATTGTGGCTTTGATTTGTATTTACCTGAAGCTGAGTGATATGGAGCACTTTTTCATGTGTCTGTTGGCCATCTGGATGTCTTCTTTGCAGAAATGTCTGTTCATGTCTTCTGCCCATTTCTTGATTGGATTATTTGTTCTTTGGGTGTTGACTTTGATAAGTTCTTTATAGATTTTGGATACTAGCCCTTTATCTGATATGTTGTTTGCAAATATCTTCTCCCATTCTGTCAGTTGTCTTTTGGTTTTGTTAACTGTTTCCTTTGCTGTGCAAAAGACTTTGATCTTGATGAAGTCTCAGTAGTTCATTTTTGCCCTTGCTTCCCTTGCCTTTGGCAATATTCCTAGGAAGAAGTTGCTGCAGCTGAGGTCTAAAAGGTTGCTGCCTGTGTTCTCCTCAAGGATTTTGATGTGGATTTCTTTCTCACTTGAGGTCCTTCATGCATTTTGAGTCTATTTTCTTGTGTGGTGTAAGGAAATGGTCCAATTTCATTTTTCTGCATATGGCTGTCCGATTTTCCAACACCATTTGTTGAAGAGACTGTCTTTTCTCCATTGGACATTCTTTCCTGCTTTGTTGAAGATTAGTTGACCATAGAGTTGAGGGTCTATTTTTGGGCTCTCTATTCTGTTCCATTGATCTAGCCACATTTCTTTCTTTCTTTTTTTAAAAAAGATTTTATTTATTTATTTGACAGAGAGAGATTACAAGTAGATAGAGAGGCAGGGAGAGAGAGAGGGAAGTAGGCTCCCTGCTGAACAGATAGGCCGATGTGGGACTTGACCCCAGGACCCTGAGGTAATGACCTGAGGCGAAGGCAGCAGCTTAACCCACTGAGCCACCCAGGCACCCAGCCACATTTCTTTCTTGATGTATCCTTTGCATGATTAATTTTGTCATTTTGTGAAGAGTTGGCTAATTAATGTATCTTGAAGCATCATAGCTTAATAACGAAGCATTCGAATGAAATTTCTCACTTTGGATATGGCCTTTACATGCATTATAGTTTTGGGCATCTTTCTAAAGCTCTTTATTTCTTCAAAAAGCCAGGAATAGGGAAATGGTAATCTTGACAATATATATAATTTTTAATTGTAGCTTTTGTATTATTTTCTTTGCCTGGGATAAAAATTTTGATAAATAATCATGAATGTGATAAAATACTAGCATAATTATCTGAGGAGGATTATAATCCTTGTAAATGTCCAAATCACTATATTGTAGCAACTTGCTGATGAGACTATGTGATTATTATTTTTTTTATATTTTTACTTATTAGAGAGAGAGAGAGAGAGAGAGCGAGAGGAGAGAGGTCAGCAGGAGAAGCAGACTCCCCGCTGAGCAGGGAGGCTGATGTGGGACTTGATCCGGAGATTCCAGGATCAGGACCTGAGCCGAAGCAGTCACTTAACCAACTGAGCCACCCAACTGAGCTCTGACTTTCTAGTGAAATAACCTCGTCCCTTAACCTTGGCTCTGTCATTTCCTAGCTATGTGAACTAAGGCACCATTGCTTCATCTTAAAATCAGTATAGTAATGGTGCCTACTTATAGTAATTTTGATGAGTAGTTGGGATTTGATAAATGTAAAGCACCTATTACTGTAAATTCATATTAAGTGTATAACAACATAGCTAGTGTTGTCAGTATCAAAGGGAGAGCATTTTTTTCTATTCTAAGTAATCTCTGGGAATATCCAAGGAATGCTTACATGTCCCACAGTACATCTGGAGCTGACACCTCTGCCATAAGGCCTTGATCCAGGCTACTGCTCTGTGGAGTCCTGAAAGTTACCTCTTACTATCATACAAGTGGCTATTCTAGGAATGAGTTGCTGTTTCCTTTTCCTTTTTTGCTCATTGTATTGGCATAGACTTTCCTTTTCTCATTTATAAGCTTAGCGGTGATAGGAGAATATCACAGTGCAGAAATGGAAAATAAAACTCAGTAAAAGATATTGTATCTCCTAGAATTCACAGGCAGTGCTTCTGCTTACGATGTTTTCTCTTGACCTTTCCTTGATTTGACTGTCTAGCCTTGTCCCTTTGCCATCTTGCAAGGGGCTGATTCAACTCTTCTACAGAGAGAGCTCCTTTGACAGTATTCCCTCTTAGAATAGTACAGGCGCACCTGTCTTCAGTCTTGGAGAGAAGAGAATATTGGTTGTTCTTCATTCTAAGGTTCTCCTTTTTTTGCCCCAGGTTGATTAGTTATGTGACCATCACATTCCTTAAGGGAGATGCCCAACCCAGTTTAACATGTATATTCTACAATATGTTCTGTACCTGAACTATACAATCACATTTCTCAGTATATTTCCAGAGTCTGGTGTATTCAGTCTGAAATGCATTACTTTTAGAGGTTTTTTTTTTTTTAAGATGTGTTTTCGCTTGTCTCACTTTCAATTTCAGTTTCTTGATAACAGCCAAATTAAATAGCTGGGTCACAACATTTTTTGCTGTCACTTTTCTGTGGGAAAGTTTTCTACAGACCATATGCATACCTATATGTGGTATAAATATATGCACATACATATTTTTAAAAATCTTATATTTTATGGGGTGCCTGGGTGGCTCAGATGGTTAAGTGTCTGCCTTCAGCTCAGGTCATGATCTCAGGGTCCTGGGATCAAGCCCCACATCTGGCTCCTTGCTCTGTCAGGGGCCTGCTTCCCTCTTTCCCCCATGTCTGCTGCTCCCTCTACTCGTGCTCTCTCTCTGTGTCTGATAAATAAATCTTTTTAAAAAATAGAAATAGAAATCTTACATTTTAGAGTAATTTGTGAAACTGAAGGAGTTATCATTTTTGGCGCAAAGGAAGGCCACTTTAAGGCAATGTTTCTGCCGTGGGTTGAAAATTTTAAATAATGCATCTTTAGCTTTTGGTAAATAAAGCAACATTGCTGGGAACTCTATTAAAGGTGTGAAGCTAGAAAAAAACAAAGGAACTATAGCATAGATATGATCGAACTCCTAACTATGAGCAGCACTGATTGGTTTAAATCCAAAATGAAAAATATTTTTTCATAACTTTCAGCATATTATAGTAATGTAAAATACAGTCTTGATAGAAGACTAGACCTCTTATTGCTATTGAAAAATCTCTTCTAAGAAAAGATCTGAATATATTTTTATGGATATATCAGGTCTCTGTTTAAGCTTTCAATTTATATGTTCTGCTTGTCTTAACCACTGACCAAATCATGTTAGTGTAAAAATTGCCTTTTCCTAGTGAATTTTAAATTAAAGATAGAGAAGAAAATAAGCTAACTTTAAAGTCATTATAGTGCATTTCATTTACTTATCACTTAAAAATTGTCCACATGAAATTAGAATTTGGCTTTTGTTATTTGTGGGTTATTAGTGTGCAAAGTAAAGCTCTGAATATAAGATCAGTTATTTTATCATGAAAAGGAAGATGGCAGTTCTTGAGTCAATAAAAATGGTTTCCTTCAATTCATCTGTTATACTAGTGCTACTTAGATATGGTGTGCTGAGCAAACTGTTTATAACTAGTCCACTAGTCCACAAAGAGATTGAGTACAGAAATTAAATAAATATTTGGAACTTTTGTAGCTTGAATGTCTGGGTTTGTCAGAATATTTTTTGAAGTGTCATTTTTTTATAAAAGTATAATAAAAAGTAGTTCTTTATTATAGATAGCTTGATAACAGTACCTAAAAGCCAGTTCATATCCAGTTGTGTCATTTTGAATTACTCTATATTAGCAGTATGTTTGAAGAAAAACTTATAGCAGTCTAACAGTATTCAGCTAAGTGATACAGTTAGCAGTACTCAGCTAAGTGATATAATTAACTATATGTGAAATGATTTATATAAACCCTTGGGGAAGAATTTTCTTTTAAGGAAATAGTAAAAATATATAGGCACCCAAGGTCTTTTAGGGTTCCTAAACCCAATTCTAAAGTGGAAGTGGGGGTCCACCCCCAAACCCAAGCACTTCTCACATAGGAGGGTGTCCAAGAACTCAACCCAGATCTGACATGACACTGTACCCAGAAGTAGCATCATATTCCACAGGTTAAGGGTTCAGTTATATAATACTGCTTCTCACTCTCTACTTCATATCCAAGCCGCAGGCTGCTACCTGTGCTTCTGATTAACTGACTACATATTGGAGGTTTCAAATGGCTCCATTTTAGGTTTGATTAATTTACTAGAGTGGCTCACAGAACTTGGGGAACACTTACATATGTTTGCCAGTTTATTAAAGGATATGATAAAGGATATGAATCAATAGCCAGACGAAGAAATACATAGGGTGAGGTCCTGAGTAAAGGAGCTTCAGTGCTTGTTAAGGTTGGAGCTTGGTGTGTGGAAGCCATCTGGCTCCTCAAGCTTTGAAGCTCCCCAAAAGAGACCCAAAAGATGTACTTTTGGGCTTGTATGGAGGCTTCATTTTATAATCATGTTTGACTAATTATTGGCCATTGGTGATTCAATCTTCATTTCCTTTCCACTTCTAGGAAGTCAGGGGAGGGGTGGGAACTGAAAATTGAAAAAACTTTAATCACATGGTTGGTTTTCCTGGCAGTCAGCCCCCACCCTTTGGTCGGGTCCAAAAGTCACCTCATTAACGTAACAAAAGATACCTTTACAACTCTCAACATTTAAGAAATTCAAAGAATTTTAGGAGCTGCAAGTCAGGAACTGTGGATGAAGACCAAATATATATTGTAGTCATCTGAATGACCAGATACACATGTCATACAAATTACAATATTGCACAAGGAAAATATAAGCAGTGTATATTAGGGGATTTAAAAAGGGAGGGCTGTGTGTTAATTACATGTCTTACTCTGTTATTCGTTTTAAAAAGTTACTTACTGGGACACTTGTGTGGCTCAGTCATTTGAGCATCAAACTCTCGGTTTCAGCTCAGGTCATGATCTCTTGGGGTCATAAGATCAAGTCCCATGTTGGGTTCCACAGAAGGCAGGGAGTCCACTTGACATTCTCTCTCCTCCCTCTGTCCCCCCAGCCCTGCTTGTCCATTTTCTCTGTCTCTCTCAAATAAATAAATCTTTAAAAAAACAAAGAGGTATTTATTTGAGCTTGTTCTCTTATTTTCATTGCCTCTTCATTTTGCTGTATTTTATATTTTCTATCTTAAGTCCTTCCTTCTTGGTGAAGAGTTTACTTAGGCTTTCATTTCTCTGTAAAACTCTCAGATTCTAAACAGTTCTTTCTTGCTCCTCCCAAATATACTATATATACCTCTTAGCAGTTCTCTCATATTGTAATTATATTTAATCCCTTGTTTCTCAACTCCAATGAGATGCTGGAAGAAAGAACTGTTTGCTGTGTAATTTGTTCACTTCATGACTAAGCCTATAATAAATGTCAGGTGTTACTATATGCCTGGCAAGTTCTAATTGTTTCATGTCTATTTTTATTCGATCCTTCCCCAAAACATATCATGTTATATCCTTTTTTATATGAGGAGACTGAGGCACAGGGGTTTAAATAATTTGTCTGTGCATGAGTGTGTCAGAGTTGGGATTTAAATTCAAGTTGTCTGGCTCTATAATCTGTGTTCTAAACAAAAATGTTAAGTATTTTTTTTATAAGAATGAATCAATTTTTTGTCTTGATTTTTTTCATGTTTGTTCTTAAAATACTTTAATTTGAAATTTAAGTGTAAGTCTTAGCTGTTTGTAGTTAGTGTGTTTAATTGTGATTAGCCTAATATAAGTGAGAGGCTCTAGTTTTGTATAACTTAAAAAAATCTATTAGGTAATTATGTTGAGCTAAAAGATGATAGAATTTGCTTAACATCTTCTAGCTTTGTGCAGATTAGCAAAAAGACTTTGAAACTCAATTTTTCTCCATGTGTGTATGTATTTGTGTATAATTATATAATCTTTTGCAATGATATATTTCTGTCTCATGTTATGATTTTTAAAAATGTAATTACTTGGGTTTAACCCTGTCTGTTTAAATTCCATGTTAATTTTATTGATCACAGGTAATAACGATACTTTATTTACTTGTATATGATATATGCAGCCATTACATGAAATTAGTTTCTATTTGTAAGGTATTTTGTTATTTACCTAACAATTTTGTGATTTTTAAAATTGTGAATAACTCTAATGAGGTAAAGAAATAAAATAATTGAATAAAAACAATACTGTGTGTGGGTTTGACACAGAAATTAAAACTGTAACCCTCTTAGTGTTGACTTGCTTTTATAAATGACATGTAAAAGCATTTTTTAAAACAAGTTTTTTATTATCAGAAGTCTAAATTAAAATATTTAAATCCATATTAATCTCCAAATTATTTTAAAATGTTGTTTGAAGACTGCAGTTTGTTGAGATAAGAACCCAACACATGGGGCACCTGGGTGGCTCAGTGGGTTAAAGCCTCTGCCTGCAGCTCAGGTCATGATCCCAGGATCCTGGGATCCAGCCCCGCATCAGGCTGCTCTGCGGGGAGCCTGCTTCCTCCTCTCTCTCTCCTCTCTGCCTGCCTCTCTGCCTATTTGTGATCTCTGCCTGTCAAATAAATAAATAAAATCTTAAAAAAAAAAAAAAAGAACCCAACACATTTTATCCAGTCCATTAAAACAATAAGAAATCAGGTATTTTGATAAGTGTTCTGCCTGTTGTAACCTTGAATGCTGTTATGGGGGGGTGATGCTGTATCTGTTTCATTGGCTTAGGCTTTTTCATGCTGAGAGAAATCAATACTTTGAGGCATTGGATGACAGAGGAATCACTTCAGAATTAAAGGTGGCTGTCACACATTGTCTTTGGTTGACTTTCGTTTGCTGTTGAGGTTTTTAAGCTTTCATTTTTCTAAGTCTTTCAGGAGCCTTTGTAAGATTCCTGTGGATAACTTTTTTTTTTTTTTTTCTTTTTAACTGTTAAACTGTAAATCTGAGTTAAGGGATCAAATACAAAGACCTTCAAAAGTCAAATATTGAAAAGCCTCTTTATTTGTCCTTGAAGTCAGTTTTCCCTTTTACATTCCAGTGAGATAAGTAATTGATAGTGTAAGAGATTTGGGGGCAAATTGAGAATTAAGGTAGTATACACTTAAAGGTGCTTACCAGTAGGTATGTTTAGTTAACTAAAAATATAATACCCTATGTGTAACCATGAGAAAGAAAGAAGGTAGAACTGGATCTCCTGATATGGAATGATCTAGTTTGGTTCCATTTATATGGGAACTATATATTATTATTAATAGTGATTACCCTTGTAGAAAACAACTAGCCAGCCAGGGAGGAGGTGGAAGCGAGAACTTTCTTTTAATTTCATATGTCATTACTTTTTTATTTTTAAAAACAAGTATATGTTTCTTAGAAAAAGTTTAGATTCAAAATTTGTAAAAACAATACACTTAAGTTGCTTAATTAATATTAAAGGCTTGTATAATATTTTTTAATATTTTAGCCTTGGGGCACCTGGGTGGCTCAGTGGGTTAAAGCCTCTGCCTTTGGCTCAGGTCATGATCCCAGGGTCCTGGGATCGAGTCCCCCATAGGGCTCTGCTCAGCAGGGAGCCTGCTTCCCTCTCTCTCTCTGGCTGCCTCTCTGCCTACTTGTGATCTGTCCCTCTGTCAAATAAATAAATAAAATCTTTTAAAAAAAAAAAGATTTTAGCCTTGAAATTTTAAACTTATTTTTATTTCATAATAATATGCAGACTTAATGAAAATTTGCTTTATAATCTGTTTCTCATAAAACATACTGAAACTTAACTGTAGAAACAGTGTGCATTTAACATTATTAATTTACTTCCTTTTCTTGATACTGAAAATGCTTCTGAGTAGCATTTTATGTGTGTTTATCCAGTCATAACCCCTTTTTGCCCCATTAAACTAAATACTGTTCTGATTTTATGGAATGACTTTTTTACTTTTGTTTTCCACTCAATACTTAAGTGTGTTTCTTTTTTCTTTTTTTTTTTAGGTTCCTCTTTTTTAAAATTTTTTATTTTTTTAAATTAACATATAATGTATTATTAGCCTCAGGGGTACAGGTCTGTGAATCGTCAGGTTTACACATTTCACAGCACTCATCATAGCACATACCTTCCCCAATGTCCATAACCCCACCACTCTCTCCCTACCCCCCTACCCCCGGCAACCCTCAGTTTGTTTTGTGAGATTTAGAGTCTCTTATGCTTTGTCTCCCTCCCGATCCCATCTTGTTTCATTTATTCCTTTCCTATCCCCTAAACCCTCCACGTTGCCTCTCAACTTCCTCATATCAGGGGGATCATATAATAGTTGTCTTTCTCTGATTGACTTATTTCGCTAAGCATAATACCCTCTAGTTCAATCCACGTCGTCACAAATGGCAAGATTTCATTTCTTTTGATGGCTGCATAGTATTCCATTGTATATATATATATATACCACATCTTCTTTGTCCATTCGTCTGTTGATGGACATCTTGGTTCTTTCCATAGTTTGGCTATTGTGGACACTGCTGCTATAAACATTCGGGTGCACGTGCCCCTTTGGATCACTACATTTGTATCTTTAGGGTAAATACCCAGTAGTGCGATTACTGGGTCGTAGGGTAGCTCTATTTTCAACTTTTTGAGGAACCACCATGCTGTTTTCCAGAGCAGTTGGACCAGCTTGCATTCCCACCAACAGTGTGGGAGAGTTCCCCTTTCTCTCCATCCTCGCGAACATCTGTCATTTCCTGACTTGTTAATTTTAGCCATTCTGATTGGGGTGAGGTGGTACCTCATTGTGGTTTTGATATGTATTTCCATGATGCCGAGTGATCTGGAGCACTTTTTCATGTGTCTGTTGGCCATCTGAATGTCTTCTTTGCAGAAATGTCTGTTCTTGTCCTCTGTCCATTTCTTGATTAGATTATTTGTTCTTTGGGTGTTGAGTTGGCTAAGCTCTTTATAGATTTTGGATACTAGCCCTTTATCTGATGTGTCATTTGCAAATATCTTCTCCCATTCTGTCAGTTGTCTTTTGGTTTTGTTAACTGTTTCCTTTGCTGTGCAAAAGCTTTTGATCTTGATGAAGTCTCAAGAGTTCATTTTTGCCCTTGCTTCCCTTGCCTTTGGCGATGTTCCTAGGAAGAAGTTGCTGGGGTTGAGGTCGAAGAGGTTGCTGCCTGTGTTCTTCTCAAGGATTTTGATGGATTCCTTTCTCACATTGAGGTCCTTCATGCATTTTGAGTCTATTTTCTTGTGTGGTGTTAGGAAATGGTCCAGTTTCATTTTTCTGCATGTGGCCGTCCAGTTTTCCCAACATCTTGAAGAGACTGTCTTTTTTCCGTTGGACATTCTTTCCTGCTTTGTTAAAGATTAGTTGACCATAGAGTTGAGGGTCTATTTTTGGGCTCTCTCTTCTGTTCCATTGATCTATGTGTCGGTTTTTGTGCCAGTACCATACTGTCTTGATGATGATAGTTTTGTAATAGAGCTTGAAGTCTGGAATTGTGATGCCACCAACTTTGGGTTTCTAAGTGTGTTTCTTTTAGTATTGTTTTTCTTTAACAATTTTTGAACTTGATATAAATGGAATCATAAAGTGTGTGTTTAGATCTGGCATTATTCAACATTATTTTTGTGAAATTTGTTCAGTTGTTACATTTTCCTATTTTATTTTCAGTGCTGCATGCCATACTTCATATAAATAGATGATAGTTTTTCATAGTCTCTCTACTGTTGATAGGTTGTTTCTAGTTTTTAATTGTAATGAATAGTGTGATTTTGACAATTTACAAGTCCTTGGTGTACATGCTTATGCATTTCTGTAGGGTACACTTACTGACTGTAAGGTATTTATCTTTTCAATTTTAATAGATATTGCTGTAGTGTCTTCCAAAGGTGTCTATCAATATCAAAATGTAGCTATTTCCATACTCCATGTTGTCATAAAAAATTGACAAGTACTTTTTATTTTAGTATTTTAATAGTTGTGTAGAGGTAACTTCATTGTGTTCTTATTTGGATTTTATTTACAGATGAAGCTGTATATCTTTTCTCCTGCTTGTTATATATATTTTTTAAAGTTTTGGGGTTTTTTTGTTTTGTTTTGCGATACCTGTTTGTCTCTTACCTAGTTCCTTATTGGTTACCTGTGTTTTCTTTATTGATTTGTGGAGGATATTGACCTATTTGATAGATGTGCAGATTTTTTTGATATGAATATTTTTAACTACTTTCTTCCCTGTCAGTACCTTGCCTGTTTACTTTTTAAAAACTTCTTAAATAAACATTATTAAAATATAGTTTGTATATAATAAAACATTCCTTTTAGATATATACTTTAATGAGTTTTGACAGGTGTATATACTTGTATAACTGTCATAGTCAAGTCACAGAAAATTTCTGTCATCTCAGAGAATTCCCTTGTGATTCACTGTGGTCAGCTCCTCTTCAGATACATACACCTAAACTCTACAACTGCTCATCTGGTTTTTATTATTGGAGATGGTTTTACATACTTTACAACTTTGTATAAGTTGAGTTATATAGTAGGTACTGTAATGTCTGGATTCTTTTGGTCACCGTATAGTTTTTGATATTCATCCACCTTGTGTATATCACTCATTTGTTTCTTTTTATTACCAAATAGTATTACTTTATCCATTCATGGATAGGTGGATATTAGATTATTTCCAGTGTCTGGCTCTTAAAGCACTATGGGAATTTTCATGCAATATAGTTTTGTGAAAATGTTTTCTTCATTTTGAGGAAATACATAGGAGTGGAATTGCTAGGTGGTCTTGTAAGTATATTTTTAAACTTGCAAGAAACTGCCAAGCTATTTTCTAAAGTAGTTGTGGATTTTGCACTCTAACCAGCTGGATACCATTTGCTCCACATTTTTGCCAATATTTGAAATTATCTGCCTTTTAAATTTTGCCCTTCTACTGGGTATATAGTGAGAGTTTATTGTGGTCTTTATTTGAATTTCCCTGTTGACTAAGCATCCTCTCATGTACTTATTAGTCATTTGTATATCTTTTGTGAAGTGTCTGTTCAAATCCCTTGCCCATTATTTTAAATTGGCTTCTTTGCCTTATTAATTCATGAGGGTTCTTCATATGTCTTTTAGGAAAATTGTTAGCTAGATGTATGGTGAATATTTTGTCCCATCTTGTGGCTTATCTTTTTATTTTCTAAACAGTATCTTTTAAAAACAAGATTTTATAAATTTTGGTATATTTTAATATATCAGATTCTTTGTGGTTATAAATTTCTTTTTTGGTTCCTTTTATGTCTAAGAATTTCAGTGTGAGAATTTTCTGCCTACCCGAGGGTCATAAGATTTTCTGCTATATTTTTTTCTAGAAGTGTTACAGTGTTTATATTTAAATCTTCAGTTCATTTTGAATTAAACATTTTGTTTATGGTGTGAAGGTTAGACAAGTTTCTTTCTTTTTTATTTTTTTCCTGTGAGTGGCCCGATACTTTAGTATTAGTTTCCAAAAAGTTATTCCTTCTTGATTTAACAACTTAAACTCTTCTTTTTTTTTTTTTTAAGATTTTATTTATTTATTTGACAGAGTGAGAGAGATTACAAGTAGGCAGGCAGAGAGAGGAGGAAGCAGGCTCTCCTTGGAGCAGAGAGCCCGATGAGGAGCTTGATTCCACGACCCTGGGATCATGACCTGAGCCAAAGGCAGAGGCTTTAACACACTGAGCCGCCCAGGTGCCCCACAACTTAAACTCTTCTTAGTTTCACATTTTATAACATTATACAAACAGTTAAATTCTACATTTTTGTTTTTCTTAGGTAAAACTTTTGTCATTGTTTTCTTTTTGTATAAGTATACATATGTTTGAGAATCAGCTTGTCAATATCCATAAGAAAGGCTGCGAAATTTTTATTTTTTATTTATTTTTGTTTTTCATTATTTTTTAAGTAGGCTCCTTGCCCAGTGTGGAGCCCAACACAGAGCTTGAACTTACCACCCTGAGATCAGGACCTGAGCTGAGATCAAGAGTCAAATCCTTAACTGGCGGAGCCACACAGGCACCCCAAGGCTTTTAATCTTTTAATTAAGATTGTGTTGAATCTATAAAATCAGTTTGAAGAGAGAAGATGTTTTGACAATATGGAGTTTTAAAATCTATAAACATTGTTTATTTCTCCACTTAGTTTTCTTTAATTTTTGTTAGCAATGTTTTATAAAAGTTTCATTGTATAGCTTTGTATATTTTTAAAATTTATTTTATATTTTAATGCTATTGTAAATAGTATTGTTTTCATTTTCCAGTTCATTATTGTCGGTATGTAGACATATAATTTTTAATATATTGACCTTATATCCAAGAAACCTGTCAACTTACAAGTCTTAGTAGTTTTTTCAGAACCTTTAGGAGTATTACATACATGAATGTCTCTACAAATAAATGTTATTCCTTCTATTCCAAACCGTCTTTTAATTTTTCTTTTTTGTTTTTAAGATTATTTATTTATTTATTTGACAGAGAGAGAGAGAGATCACAAGTAGGCAGAGAGGCAGGCAGAGGTAGGGGGAAGTAGGCTTCCTGCCAAGCAGAGAGCCTGATGCGGTGCTTGATCTCAGGACTCTGAGATCATGACCTGAGCTGAAGGCAAAGGCTTAACTCACTGAGTCACCCAGGCACCCTATTTCTTATCTCTTTTTTGACTGGTTAGGGCCCTGTTACAATATTGAGTGGAAGTGGAGTATGTCATGAGAAAGGGGACATACTTGGTTTATCCACAATTTTAACTGAATGATCTTCATAGATGTGCTTCCTGAGGTTTAAAAAGTCTCTTTCTATTACTAGTTTGGGGAGTGTCTTTTTGTTTGTTTTTTTAAAAATTACGAAATGCTTCTGAGTGTTGTAAAATGCTTTAAAAAAACTATTGAGATTATATGTTTTTCTCCTTTTTTTGTATACTTATACTGATTGATATTCAAATATTAAATCAACCTTGCATTCCATGGATAAACTCTTCATCATGATGTATACTTTATTTTGTGTATAGCTGAATGCTAATGTTTTGTTATGGATTTTGTGTTTATTTACACAAATTAATTTTTAGTTTTCTATTCCTGTAATACAAATTGCATTGTATTCCTTAGCTTTTACCATGTGAAAAGAGTTTAAGATTTTTGTTATTTCTTCCTTAAATATTTAATATTTTATAACATATAAATGTATACATGTAAAATGCATACATGCAAAGCTATACATTTTTCTTTAAATTTGTCTCACCCAGTTGCCACAAATTTTTGTAATTTTGCTTGTGATTTTATCTTTGATTCATAAGTTATTTGGAATTGAACTGCTTAATTTTCAATTATTTTGGAACTTTTTAGATTTTTTAAAAAGATTTTATATATTTATTTGACGAGAGAGAGGGAACACAAGCAGGGGGAGTGGAAGAGGGAGAAGCAGCCTTCCCACCGAGCAGGGAGCCCCGTGTAGGGCTCAATCCCAGGACCCTGAGATCATGACCTGAGCCAAAGGCAGACACTTAACAACTGAGTCACCAGGGTGCCCCTAGAAATTTTTTTTATTCTATGTATTCTCAAGAATCAAGAGGGACCTGTATTTGTATTTCTATCTTTCTCAATAACTTCTTCTTCTCTAGTAGTTTGTCCTTCAAGTTTCTAACTTACCTTCTCAATAGACACCATTAAATTTGTTTCACATACAAAGGCTATAGGAGAAATATATTTCCTAAGTCTTGAAAATGTCTCAGGGATAGATGGGGAATAGCATAAAATCTGAGGGTGTCTGGAATATAGGATACATAGGAAGGCATAAAGATAATATACCACACTGCTGAATTATAGAAGGACACATGGTCTTAGCTAGTAAAATTTGGTCCTAATTGTTCATTATTTTAGGTAATCACATACTTTTTAAGGTGTAGGGTATATAAATGTATCTGTAAAATGTCAAATTCTTCTTGAAGTAATTCTGGGACTGTGAGAAAGCAATTATAAGATTATTTCAAGAACTGAACTGCAAACTAATGATGTTTTAGGGCAGTGGTAAGAGTGATAAGTGGTAAGAGGTAAATGAGTTTTGTTGAAATGAAATGATGAGATATGAAGAGAAGGCAAATTGAGAAGTCACAAATGACAGAAGTATAATAGCATGTTTGGGTAAAGTTGGTAATTATATTTTTGTAAATTTTGAGTTTTAGGTGCTTATTGGATAATTGGAGATTATCCTACAGGTAGAGATACAGCCCGAGAGTTCAGGGAAACAGCTAGGGCAGATATGAAAAATTTAAAAGATAGACTTAAATTAATAATAGGAGGTGATGTGTGAGTGAATGAAAATGCCAAGGAACATTTGGCAAAACCTTAAGGAAATGCCAGCATTTCATAATGAGGAATAATGAAGGACAAAGTTTGACCATCAAGAAGTAAGCGATGGCAAGAGGATACTAGAGGAATCTGCTTCTTTTTAAATTCATTCCTCTGAGCTTTCATGCAAAGGACAAATAATAAAGTTCGGTAGAGATATAACATCTGGAGGGAAAGACCAAATATGATACTGTTTTATGTATTCATTTACATTTAAAGAGCTGGAATAGTCACTTGAATTATAAATGGCCGGTCTAAATTGTTTCTGTCTTCAGTTATCACTTCATCTGCAAGTAAGTGAATTTCTTTTAAGAAGTAGGTTAGTCTTACATTTATTAATTCTATGGTAGTGTCTTAAATTTCTTAAGTAATAATCAAATATATTCGAGTTGTTAGTTCCCAAGATGCCTGCTTCTTTTCTTTTTAGATTCTGATATTTTTGTTAAGCTTCAAATATTTTTGTGGTCATTATTGTGATGTCATCTAGTTTATGTGTTACTTAACATAGGAAAACAGAAAAGTTGATGTAAGTAAAACTGAGTGAAAATATTAGACTTGGCCCTTGATTTTATTGATAGATGATTAGGATTTCTTGGGGTACCTCCATTCAACATTCGGCCACAAGCACATACACATACACATATTGCAAATATATACTCCACCATTAAGTAACATGCATTTGATCTTGGAGCAGATATTCTTCATCTCTTGTTCACTTTGAATGATAGGTCTTACAAAGAATATATTACTGGTTTTTAATAAGAACATGTTCAAAATACAGTTTAAAGATATTTTTAAAAATAGATACAAGTTCATTATATCTTTACAAAACATTCTTGTTTGGTTTCCTTTTATCATGTTTTAAGGTCAGAATGTGACTCTGATGTTCCACAATGAGACAGAGATTGATAATCGGGAAAGAATAGCCCTTTAATGTGATTTATATCTATAGATTTTATGTCAGATATGAAAAGTTGCTGTTTAAATTGTAAAGGGGGATCCATTAAAGAACACTTTAAGCCATTTTACTATTTAGCTTACTTTGGACTCTTCTGTTTAGAATTGTGCCTTTTCAATTAAAGTTTAATGACTTACTAAATGTTTACAAAGTAAATTTGATATTTAAATTTGTGTAATATTAATAAAGAAAAAAATGGGCTATTCAATAATTTTTTTTTGCTATTTAAAAAGTTTTTTTTAAATTTATTTATTTGTCAGAGAGAGAGAGAGCACAGGCAGACAGAGTGGCAGGCAGAGGCAGAGGGAGAAGCAGGCTCCCTGCCGAGCAAGGAGCCTGATGTGGGACTCCATCCCAGGACGCTGGGATCGTGACCTGAGCCGAAGGCAGCTGCTTAACCAACTGAGCCACCCAGGCGTCCCTTTTTTTTGCTATTTTTAGTCCTGTTTAATATGAATGTATATGGTGTTGTGGCAATATGGAATCCAGTAATTTTCTAATTTTCATCAATAATTTTAATTTTCTCTTACCCGGTGAGGTTATACAATGTTGGATATAGTAGAGAATGTTGAAGGTATAAAAATTCTTCCTGAGTGCCTTTCCCTGAGTCAGTTTGTCACTGTGAGTGTGATTATTACCCTTCTTGGTATATAACATTCTTCCTCAAAGTCACTTTGCCTGGAGTGCTTTGTAGCCCCCTTCTGGCCACATTACTGGGTAATGTGGACCCCTGAATCTTCATATGATTGGCTTCTTCCAATTATTTAGGTCTGCTTAAAAACCACTTTTGAGTGTGTCTTATGAATGACTTCAGAGAAATAAATTTTTGTGGGATTGTTATACTGAGGGTAGTAGATCACTAAATCTCATTTCAGTTAATGAGGGATATAAAAATAATTTTAAAGTTTTGGTTGGTTCATTTCCCATTAGAAAGAATTTCCTGGTGTGTTGTAAGTTTTTTCCCATATTTTTATAGTATTAATAGATGTTTCCTTTTTCCTATCCAAGTCACTGTGTGCCCAGTATTCAGCAGACAAGCGAGAAGATGAGAAGATGTGTGATCATCTGATAAGAGCAGCTAAATATCGGGACCATGTGACAGCAACTCAGCTAATCCAGAAAATTATCAACATTCTCACAGACAAGCATGGAGCCTGGGGAAATTCTGCAGTGAGGTAAAGGGAAATCTTTAGGATTTGGGCACTGATTTTCTACAGAAGGCTTAGGTTTAGATAAATTGCTCTGGGTATGATCAAGGCCAGATGAAGAACAGAGTAATTTAATTTTGTACTTTATCATCTACCATGAATGAGGGGTAGAAGAAGGGGGTAGGAGAAAATTAGTGTGGGTACAGTTAGGGATCTTTATCCATGTTTTAGTTCCCTCAACTACTTCTTTTTTTTTTTTTTTCAATTTAATTTATTTATTTGACAGACAGAGATCACAAGTAGGCAGAGAGGCAGGCAGAGAGAGAGGAGGAAGCAGGCTCCCTGCTGAGCAGAGAGCCCAATGTGGGGCTCCATCCCAGGACTCTGGGATCATGACCTGAGCCGAAGGCAGAGGCTTTAACCCACTGAGCCACCCAGGCGCCCACCCTCAACTACTTCTAAAGGAATATTTGTTCATATTCTTTTCAAAGTTAACTTTTAAGGGAAATAGTTAATATAAACTATTTTATTAGCTAAACTTATATCTGAATTTGCACAAATACAATATTTGAAGGAAACCTTCCCTATTTTGCACTTCTGAGTTTACAACACATAAAACATTTGAAAACATTACTATGTGTTCTTTTGGACTGCCTTGCAAATTGTAAGACAAGATAATAAAAATGGTTAAATGCCTTCTTTAAAATTTTATTAATTATATCTTCCTCCTTTTTAGATTCTCAAAGTGAACATCCTATGCTTTATTTTAACTTCTAGAAATAAATTACCTTCTAAAGGAACTTGGACAAATTAGAAAATTTAGTTTTCTGGGGCACCTGGGTGGCTCAGTGGGTTAAGCCTCTGCCTTCGGCTCAGGTCATGATCTCAGGATCCTGGGATGAGTCCCGCATTGGGCTCTCTGCTAGGCGGGGAGCCTGCTTCCTCCTCTCTCTCTCTCTGCCTGCCTCTCTGCTTACTTGTGACCTCTCTCTGTCAAATAAATAAATAAAATCTTTAAAAAAAATTTTAGTTTTCTTAGAATATTCTATGCTACAAATCTTTGAAACATGTTTGGGGACACCTGGCTGGCTCGGTTGAGCACCCCATTCTTGATTTCAGCGCAAGTCACAATCTCAGGGTCATGAGTTTGGACCCAGCATCAGGCTCCCTGCTCAGTGGAGTGTCTGCTTGAGATTCTCTCTCTCCCCCTCTCCCACTTACCCCTCCACACCCAACTCACTCACTCTCTCTCTCAAAAAACTAAATCTTAAAAAAAGGATTTGACTCATTTAAGTAATGTTAATGAAAAATTTTTTAATCCCTCATTTCTACATAACTTTTTCTACAAGACAACAAAAAATGAAAATAGTAGATTGTATATTATGTATAGGTGTAACTGGTTTCCACTTGTGTTTTATGTAGCTTATGTGTCTAACACACTAAGTCTAGTTTTAGAAATTTTCCAGTAAATAGAAAATATTTTTAAATTTTTTAAGTTGAACTTTAAACTGAGTAGAAATCTGCTTGTTATGGGATATTTTTGTTTTGAGTGCCACTGTTCACTAACATAAAATAGCTATATCTTGTGCTTATTATGAAGAATATTTAAAATGAATTACATGTCTGGACATAGCGTTTTTGGTGTTTAGAAGAAGGAATGCAGGTCAGGACTTTAGGGCAAGAGGACTGAATAAAGGCAGGAATGGTATTTTTTTAATTCTATTCCAGTGATCTCACCTGCAAGAGCATCATGGAAATGACATGAATTACTGGCTCAGAGGTCTGGGTGCCTTATCTTACAACATGTAAAAGCCTATGGGTGTGTGTTTGGGGTGGGGTGCAGAGGTCGCAGTGGTGGGGTGCTGTTGAGGGCTTACAGTTTCAAGATACCTTAATGTTACAGATTTGATGTAGTCCTTTTATAATTAGGCACTGAATAAATTAGGATATGACTTTGACATACAGTGCTTATCACATATTGGG
>PISX010012898.1:53422-58966 GCA_004024625.1 Mellivora capensis
TCTATCATAACTGGTGGTAAACTATTTTGTGAAAGATGGATTGATTCAGAAATTAAGAAGAAAGTAATAGAAATAGGATATGCCTTTAAAGAGATATATTATAGATAATATTTACACACTTGGAAACTTTGGTTCTATTTGTGAAGAATAGTTTTCTATAACAATTTACTTGTGAATATTTACATCAGAAATTTTAGAACTCAGTAGGTAATGTTAAGTTGTAGCTTGAGGGTCCTTGACCCTGTAGTAATTTTTGTTATGATCAAAGATATTCAGAAGTATTCTGAATAGAGGATTGGAAGCAGATGAAATTATTTAAGGAATTTGAGAACATCTATTGGCTGTATATAGGTCTGGAGTGGAATTACACAATCTGTGTTGTTGTTGAGACAGAGAAAGTGTGAGGTAAAGGGGCAGAGAGAGAGAGAGAATCTTGAGCAGTCTCCAATACCCCATAGGGAGCCCCATGGAGGACTCAATCCCAAAACCCTGAGATCTTGATGTGAGCTGAAACCAAGAGTTGGACACTTAAAGGACTGAGCCACCCGGGTGCCCTAATCCGTGTTTTTAATAAGTACCCCAGTATAAGAATCACTTGAGAACCACAAATAGTGTAGCCAACCTTGCAGTTTATTGGCAGGGCTGCCTTCCATTTTAGGACCACTGTAAGGAATTATGATGTCTGATACTTGGCTGTTTCTTCTACCTATTGGAGCAGTTCTTCCTTTCCTATTTATATAATACCCGGTGCATACCACTTAACATGCACTATGAAGCACTTGAAAAATCAATAAATAAAATAGAGTGTTGTCTTCATAGAACTTTCAGTTGCATAGGGGAAAGAGATAAGTGAACAGATAATTAAAGACAAATAGCTTGAAAAGCAGTGTTTTGGGAGGTTAAAAAACTTTTTTTTTTTTAAATCTTTAGTCTTTTTTTAGTAAAAGCTAAGTATGGTTTTATGGCAAGAGTACTACCCAGTGTGATACCTGTATTTCTGTTCTTGACTCTGTCACTAACTGGTCATGTGACAATGAACAAGTTAAACTAACCAAATCTTAATTTCATACAGATGCACTTATTCCAGGCTGATTATCTGTGGGAAGAAGGCAGTAGTCTGTTTTTGCATCGAGCCTGAGGTTTAAAGAAGGGAGATATTAACACAAATTATTGCAAATACGGGGAATATTACTATAAAACTAAGTTCATTGGATGTTAAGATCCTCTTCAGTTCTGAAGCTTTATTTTCTAAAAGTTTATTCAAGAATCAGAAGAGAATTATCTAGATCTTCATATGTTGATATCTGTATCCACATATGCTATATTGATTTTCCTATTTTTTTTTAAAGATTTTATTTATTTGTTTGACAGACAGCGATCACAAGTAGTCAGAGAGGCAGGCAGAGAGAGAGGAGACAGCAGGCTCCCCGCTGAGCAGAGAGCCTGAAGCAGGACCCTGGGATCATGACCTGAGCCAAAGACAGAGGCTTTAACCCACTGAGCCATCCAGGCGCCACTGATTTTCCTATTTTTATTTTTTGAACACAAAACCCCAAGATCAAGAGTTGTATATAACAACTGAGTCAGCTAGGTGTCCCACATATGCTGCATTTATAACTCTATATTTCATTTATTAAATTTAATATTTAGTATTTATATGACAATTATGATAAAAGGAATAATAGCTAATACTTATTGAGCAATTAACTGAGCTAATTATTGTGCTAAGTGTTCTATAAGGATTATTTCATCTTATCTTAAAAAGAGACAAATGAGATAGATAGTATTAATTGACCCCATTTTACAAATGAAGAAACTAGAGCTTAAAAGTTTTATATGTGAGGGGTACCTCGGTGGCTCATTCAGTTGAGCACCTGACTCTTGGTTTTGGTTCAAGTCAGGATCTCAGGGTCTTGAGATCTAGCCCTATGGGAGGAGTCCGCTTGAGATTCTTTCTCTCACGTGTTCAATCTCATATAAATATATATATATATATATATATATATATATATTTTTTTTTTTTTTTTTAATTGTCATGGGAACACAATCCAAGGGCCAGTAAATGGAGGGGTTACATTTGAACTCAGTTTTACTCAGAGATCCTATTATAACCATTATGCAACTTCTTAATATTAGTAATACTTTTTTGAATACTACTATCTGTCATACACTGGCTGAATCGTTTATATACATTTCACTGGATCCTCACTACAACCCTGTGAGGTAACTGCTGTTAACTTCTGGTTTACCTTGGAATAAATGAAGGCTTAGAGATGTTCATGGTTTTTAAGTAATAAGGCCTGTTTTTTATACTTTATAATTTGCTACTTCAGCTGTGGTCAGCAGTGAAAGGTTATATCTGAGGTTGACTTTTTGTTTCCAGAAACATAAGGTATCAGTCTTATTCTTTTGAAAATTTTATTTTTTTCTTTTCCTGTTCTACCTACCTTTTACTTATCTTTTTTTTTTACCTACCTTTTACTTATCTAAAGTTTTACTTATTTATCTTGTTTGTATCTAAGCTTACTTTTTATACAAAAAACCAACCACCACTCAGTATTATTTTTTACAAATACTGTTCTTAATCAGAACCCCAGTGTATAAAATATGTAAAAAAGGTACCATGTTAGTGGATATCAAGAGCTCATGGGTTTCTTACTACTGTTCAAGGCACCTCATGATGTGAAAATCATTCAGCCTATTTACAGAAATGGCAGCTTGTTAGAATAAAATCAAAGTGGAACCAAATCTCCTAAACCATAATCTGGGACTCTTTCTAGTATTTTATCTCATTCCCTATAACTCTGACCATCTGATATTGGATTAGTTTGCTTAAAAGTGTAATGAATTTTTGGTAAATAATACACACCAATATTCAAACGTTACTTACAGGTGAAAGTGATGCTTGATTGGACCTGGGTCAAAATCTTGCAGCATGGGGCACTTGGGTGGCTCCGTCAGTTAAGCCTCTGCCTTCAGCTCAGGTCATAATTCTAGGGTCCTGGGATTGAGACCCACATTGGGCTCCCTGCTCAGTGGGGAATCTGCTTCTCCCTTTTCCCTTACCCTCCACTTGTGTGCATGCTCTCTCTCTCTCAAATAAATAAATAAATTCTTTAAAATAAAAAAAAACTTCCCAACATAAACAGCTATAAATATTATTAAAATAATTTGGAGATTTTATTTATTTATTGGAGAGAGAGAAAGTGCAACTTAGGGGAGAAGCAGAAGGAGAAGGGGGAGGGAATCCCAAGCAGACTCTGCACTGAACTCTGGGCTGGATCTCACAACCCTGAGATCATGACCTGAACAGAAATTAAGAGTCGGATGCTTAACTGACTGAGCCACCCAGATAGGTGCCCCTTTATTAGAATAATTTAAGAACAGATTCTATATTACATATAATATTGCATTAATACTTAATGTTTCTGAGTAATGTTATATAAGAAAATATCTTTGTTTTTAAGAGATGCTATAGTTAACAGTGAAAGTGTCATGTTATCTATCTGTAACTCTCAAATGGCTCAGCAAAACTCTTTTTGGTAGGGGGAGAGAGATTGAGAAAAGAAGCATGATAAGGCAAATGTAGGAAACTATAAACAAGGTGGGAAGTTTAAAGGCCATGTTAAGTTTTTTATTGTGTTTTTGGCAACTTTTCTTTTAGTTTATAACTTCTGCTGGGGAAAATACTGAGAGAAATACTGAGAAAATACTGAAAGATTTCCTCTTGTTTTTTGTTTCTTATGTTGTTTCTCTCTAGCTGTAGACCATTGAGAATTAAAGCTTGATGTTAAAATTCCTGGATAAACTATGATTTAGTTTTATTCCAAATTAGACATTTTGGTTGTATATTCAGAAGTAGAAATTCCTTTACTTTAAATTTAAAGTTTAATGAATTCTTACCAGATGCTTCCTGTGTCTTAAAAACAATACTTAGGTTGATATGTTACGTATTTTTCTTGAAAATACGTGGTATAGTCTTATACACAGGTATTCACCACTGTAAGGTATGGTAGAATATATCTGATCTGTGCCTTTCCTCATTTATGGATGAGAAAACAGTTGTGACAGGTTAAATAATTTGTTGAAGATTGTATAACTAATCTCTGACAAAGCCAAGACTCAAAATCTTGTTCTCCTGGCTCCCACTTCATTTGGAGTATGATTGACTGTATTACTTTAAGGAAATCATTCAGTTAATTCATTGTCAGTCATCCAAGTGTCTTTTCTTTCTTTTATCCTTACTTTCTTCTTTTCTTCCTTTATTGATGCACTTCTAATTAAGTCTTCAAAATAGATTCATTATGGAACGAATATTTATTAAACCTGTTTTGTGCCAGGCATTATGCTAATTGCTGAGGATAAATCAATGAAAAAACAGATGTGGATACCGTCCTCATAGAGCTTAGAATTCAACAGATTGTTTGTTGCTTCACTATGAGTATGGTCTGGGATCTTCCTTTTATTTCCTGGCTCTTATTTCCTGGTATCATGCCAAAGAAATCCTGTAGTATCTTGTATTGAGAATGTTGTTACTTATCTCTGATTCTAGTCACAAAGATAATTTGGAAAATTTCAGAGGTTTTTTTTTTTTTTAATATGGAGTATTTATTACTCCCCAAAATTAAAAAGAATAAATTATAACTTTAGAATAATAAACTTATGAATACTTAAAATTGCTCTCAATTAAAATTTTAAAAGGACTGTGGGCAGAAATAGCGAGAGGTTGGTAAGAGGGTGCAAAGTTTCAGATCTGAGGGTCTAAATAAGGTCTGAGGGCCTAATGTAAAACATGGTGGCTATAGTTGATACCCCTGCATTATATAATTGAAATTTACTAAGACGGTAGGCCTTAAATGCATGCGCGGGCATGCGTGCGCACGCACACACACATATAAGTGGGGTCATGGATGTGTCAACTAACTGGATTGGAGGGGAGACAAAGTATGTGTATTATGAAATCACCACGATATATATTTTAAGTATCTTACAATTTTATTTTTCAATTAAGCCTCAGTAGAGATGAAATTTTAAAAAGTAACTTCTAACATTATAACATTATGAACATTATATCTAACATTATGAAGAAATGACAAAATGTACATTTTCTTAGTTTTACATTACTTTATTAACATTTATAGTACATTAGTAAGTATGTATTTCTGCAAAAGCAGAATGCATCTTAGTCAGCAGAAAATATATTCCGTTGAAAAAGAGTTAGAAACTTCATTGCCTGTGGGCATCCCCTTGTTGATGTTTGCCACAAATTGGATCCTCTAGCCCAGTGGTTGTCAGTTCTGCCAATTAGAATTACCATGGAGCATTTTTTTTAAATTTTTTTTTTAATAAACAATTTTTTATCCCCAGGGGTACATGTCTGTGAATCGCCAGGTTTACACACTTCACAGCACTAACCATAGCACACACCCTCCCCAATGTCCATTACCCCACCCACCTTTCCCGACCCCCTCCCCCCAGCAACCCTCAGTTTGTTTTGTGAGATTAAGAGTCACTTATGGTTTGTCTCCCTCCCAATCCCATCTT
>PISX010012899.1:0-58880 GCA_004024625.1 Mellivora capensis
CTTTTAAAAGTCCCGATTTAGTGCTCCGTTGCTCCGCCGCTTGCCGGGAGCCGGCCCCTCCCCCGCGGTCTATCCTCCCGTCGCTTTCGATTCACTTCTCCGCCAGTCCTACCTTTCAGAAAGTGGTCGATTTCCTGTTTCCAGAATTGCTGTTCTTCCTCTCTTCGATCTCCCGTTGGATTTGTAGGTGTTCACAATGGTTTGATAAGCTATCTAGCTGATCTCCTGCTACCTGATGTCATCTCAGCTGCTACTTCTCCGCCATCTTGCTCCTCCTCCAGAAACGAGTATTTTTAAAACAACAGCTCCTGTCTGACACTGCAACCTTCCCAGCCGCTCCGTCCTGGCTGGAGAACGCGGCCGCCGCTACTCGCGCTCACCATTTGGTTTTTATTCATAAAATCATAGAGATCAAATAGATTCTCCAAGACTGAAAAAAAAATCACATTAGACTCCATTGTATCTATTGGTGCCCTTCCTCATTGCTTCTATTTCCCCTTGGTTATAACCCCTGTCCACTTATCACTGCTATCATTATGTTTAATTGTTGATTTACTTGTCTCAACCTTCCTTATTTAACTAAGCTCCATAAAGGAAAGGATTGAGACTATTCTCTCTATCATCAAAGCCTAGAACAGGACTCAACCTGTAAAAATATTTCAATGACCTCTGCCTCTGTAGCTATTGGTACACTTTCAATTTCCACTGACATAACCCTATACTTACTGGCTGGAAAAAAAAAAACAACAACAACAACAACATACATACCAGCATGCCTAATTAAAAATGTCAGAGATAGATTTCACTTCAGTTGTGATATAACACATATGTGCAAACAAGGTCATTAGAGACAGATCTTTGTATATCTCACATCTGTCTTCTGTATTCACCTTGCTGGCTAGTAGCTTCTGTTTTATCAAGATGGCTGCTGCAGTCTGAAACTTCATGTGTTCATATCATGTCAAGTTTAATAGAAGAGAAATTCCTGTTTCATTCCTGGAAATCACAGCAAATTTCTCCTCTTATCTTATTAGCTCTGAGTCACATGTCTATTTGTAAACCAATCTCTATTGCTCAGGGTATGGAATACATTTATTATTTATGGTGCAAAGCATAGAATATATTAACATATTATTATGTTAAGCTACTCAGAATCCTGTCCTGGAGCTGGAGTTGACATCGTTCCAGAGCCAAATCATACAACTGATAGTAAGGGTGATTTCCCAAATGAAATATAAGTTTCTGTTCCCAAAAGGAAAGGCCGTGGTTGATGGCTATTGACTTAAATAACACATACACATACACACACACACAAACACACAAACTTCACAAAGAAAAAAAAATGCTGAGGCAATTATATAATTGTACTTCTGTTTCTTTGTTTTTGAACTCCACTCTGTTTCTTATTTTTCTCATTCCTACTGATCAGAAACTTGATATCAATAGGCAGAGGGATTTCAGGGTAAAATGGAGTTATTAGAGCCTCCATTTCCAATTGATTGGTCATCATATTGCTTGGCTTGCTGAATCTTTTAAACTTTATTCCCCTCAACAGTCATTCATGTGTGGGACATCATGATAATAATAACACTACAGTAAATACAAGGGAAAAAAAGCAAGGAGAGAATCTGTAAGGCTACAGATCTTTTCCCCTGTACTTCCAACTTATTGCATTATAGCATTGTAATTTCACATCAAAATTCATGTAAAAAGAAGTGTTTCTCATTTTTTAAATTTAACTTTATCTTATTTGCCCAACAAAATTCCACTCAGCCTTAAGTGGAAACCTTAAAACATTATCATATAAAAAGCCAGCATTTAAGTGACTTTTAAATAGTTATATGTAGTGTTGAGTTGTAGAAAAAACAGTTCAGATCCAAGAAAACATGGGTTCAAATTCCAGTTGTATCATTTACTAATTAAATGGCTTTGTGCATATTACTCAGTCTCCTTCAGCCTGCAATCTCTAATCGGAGAATCCTTAAACGGTTATTGTAACTTAAATTATATTAGCTAGCACTCTATAAATATTCATAAATATTTACTTTTTTAGGATCTAGATAATTATAACTCCCACATCTATAGAATTTTGTTAATTAAACATTATTTAGAAGTTTTAGTTATGCAAACTTTCCAAGTGTTTTTACTCACAAGTTAAGTAGTTGCCACCAAGTGAATTGTGGTCTCTCGTTGAGGACTAGAAACATAAAAAGAAAAGAAATAGAAAACAATATAAAATACAGTTGTTTTTTAAAAATATTAAGATACAATTGCAACAATACTAAAATAGAACCTTCATACATGTTAAATTCCTTGGTTACTAATGAAATAACTACTTGTACTTTAAAAATACTTGAAAAATGCTTGTAAAATACTTAAAAGTACTTGAAAAATAATTACTTAAATAAATCTCGAATCTTCCTTCTCTTCCATACTACTTTATTTTGATAAGAGTTGCTCAATTCTTACCTAACAGACATCCTTGAGGTAAAAGGAAGGGCAGATTTCAGGAGAGACATTTAAATGTTTTGTTTTATATACATTATGTCATCTTTTGTCTTTCAGTACAAAAACAAAAAAATTTTCAATCTCTTTATAAAAACACTGACTAGAACAAAGTTACTCTATACTTTTGTAATATAATCTTTGTGTTTCCCCCTTCCTTCTTTATTCATGCTCAAATAAGTAGTCAATCTGGTGTAGTTTGGTAATTTACACATTCTGTTTTTATTTTTTAATTCTTTAAAGACTATTTTTAATTCAGAGGCACTTGAACAATACAGTAGCATCTTGTAGTATTGCAAAATTTTTCTTTATACCATAGTTCAGAGCATTTTGAATTTTGTTGTCAGCCTTTTAACATTTTCACTGTAAGTGTAAATCTGTAGGTATTGTGTGTGTGGTATGTGTGTTTAAGATACAAGAAATCTTAGATTGTAAGCTTTTAAAAATACAACTATTGTAGCAAAATTTTTCCTTGTCCAAATCCCGTCACAAAATCTATTCTTTCATTTATTCTATAATTAATTTTCTCAACAAATATGTATTTATCACTTATTTTGTGCCTAGCACTGTGCTAATTGTCTACTTAAGAGAAAACTTGGTTTCTGCTCATATGAAGCTTATAGTCATGAAATTCTCACCTAACATTCTTTCCTTATTCTCGCCATGCCTAATAACCAAAGGAAGGAAAAGAAACAACCAACAACCTTAAATTATATTTAGTGTTGCCCTCTTAACATCCTGAAATCATTGTCTCTTAAGAATGATAGGAATCCTAATAATGTAATTTATACAAGGGCCATAGAGCCCCTGCCCATATCTGTAAGTAAAATTTATATTAGTATACACACGCACACACACGCACACACATATATATGTATATATTCTTAAATATAATTTATGTCATTTGAACTTGCCCACTAAAAGCAATATGTAAAACATAAAGGAAATTAAATCATAAAAAGCTCAAATATCCAAAAAGAGGCAGAAAAACTTCCATAACAAACAAGATTCTCAAATTATTATTTTAAGTCCAAGAGAATTATCAATATAAATCTCCAACTCTAAACTCCAAAAATATTATCTATGTCCTACAATTACAAAGAAGATAAAAATATGATTCTTTAGAAACTAAGTGTGGCTTGATCATATCTTTCAGTGATAATAAAGGTCAAAATATACACTTTCTTGAGTTTAAATAACTTACAACTATTAGGTATGATTCTTCCATCACTCATCTCTTTCTTATCTAATCAAATTTATTTCTACAAAGAATTAATTAACCTACCCAGTGCCTTTGCTAGCATGTCACAAGAAAATTTAGATGCAGGCTTCAGAACCAGGAATAGCTCTTTCCCCATGATACTCCTTGTGGGTTTGCAGAACCCATGGAGAGGTCATTGTACATCTTCCTGGGATAGAGCTGAAATGGTCTGCCACCTGAAGAGGCAGCCTGTTTTCTCATCTTGGAAGAGGTAGCCCGGCTCAATGAAGGAAAACAAGCTTTGGAATGAGACAGACTCAAGTCCAATCTATGTGACCTGAGATATTTGATACCTATAAGCCTTGCCTTTTTCATCTATAAAAGAGAAACAAATGATATGTCATAGAATGTTGTGACCCTAAGATGGGTTCTGGCCATACAGAGTCTTAGCACATAGACCCACTGTAAGAACTGAATAGCCTAAATAGCATTAGAGTTTGTATTATGTTTGCAAATCTCAGGTCAACTTTTAAAAAAAGATGTTTATTGTTTAGAAGGAAACAAAAAGTGAGATAAACTTAACCTCATTTACTTCCTCATTTAGATAATTTACCTGTTTCTGGCATTGGTGAGCTCATTTAGTTCATACAACCCTGCAACAACTGAAGAGAACGACGAAGCAAAAAATCTCCAGCGTGCAGTGGCGAAGATTCAGAAAAGAATAAACTATGTGATTTCTAAAATATTATGCAAAAAACAAAATGTTTCAAAGGAGACAATGGACCATGTAAATGCTGTTTATGTTAAAGAGAATATATCTGGCCATACCCTTTCTGAATTAAGCAACACTCAAGAGTTCCTCAAGGATAAGGAAAAAAGCAGTAGCACAGAGAAAAACACAATGACTGAAAATGAGAGTCAATCACTTATCCCCAGTCCTAGTGCCTCAGAAACTGTACCAATTGCTTCAGGAGAATCTGATATAGAAAATCTGGATAATAAGGAGGTTCAAAGCAAGTCAGGTGATGGGAACAGCAAAGAGGTAAGTTGTTTGAATATTCTGATTGCTTATTGTTGATTTATGGCATTATTGGTAAGAGAGTGGATTAGTATTGAAGTTACAATTGGAGAATCCAGTCAATCCTAGCTACAGCACTCCTTGCTCCTGATTGTATGCTCTTGATTAAGTTAATTAACTTGTCTAAACTTCAGTTTCCTTGTCTATAAATTCAGATAAAATTGAATCTATTTCTTAGGGAGGATAAGACTAAGAAAAATAGTTCAACGGTCCATAGAACAATACCCAGTCTATAGTGAACACTTGGTAAAATGAGATAATATAATTACAAAATTCAGTAAATCAATAAGCAGGCAGCATGGGATGATGTAAAGCATATTGAAAAAAGTTAAGTTTTCGAAATCAATATGTATTATCAGAGAAATCAAACTCTCCTGGGTATTATCATCTTTGAAATGTGAGACTGGACTACAGGAGGGCTAAAATACTTTCCTACTTGCTAAAATTCTAGGATTCTTATCACTTTATTTCTGCAACATTTACTATAACATACATAATTGAGCTGGACTAAAAGAATAAAGAAAACTCACAAGCTTGAATTGCAAACCGTGTGTAGCTTTATCAATTCTGGGACAAACAAAACAAAACGGAAAAGCAATGACAACAAAAAACCCAACACATTCAAAGAAGTGTAGATATTGCTTTTAACTTCGCTTCTAAAATGTATACCCTACTGGAATCAATCTTAGTGTCTTCTTGTGCAAGCACTATATCTTAGTAGGAGGTATAATTTAATGGAAAGCTACATCTACAGAGATCACGTCTTCTCTCTGAGCTTGTATTGTACCTCGGTAGAGAGGTGCTTGCATTGTACCATCTCAGATCACTCACAGGCACTGGGGAGGGAAGACAATGTCTCTTTCCACATCCCAAAAAAAGTCTCTGGCACCATCTTGTCTCCCGGATCTCTTCCAGCTGGGCACCTGTTCTGCAGTAACTTCTCAAATTGGCCTAAAAGGAGTTGAATTATAATTATTCAAAATCCTTCCAGCTCCTAGTGAAGGCATCTATCTTTGTGTTAGAGAAACACTTTCACTCCTTAGCATGCCCAATATTTTTAGGTTCATTTTCCTTTAAATAATGCCATTTCTAGAAAACAGGGAAAACTCTTCTCCAACTACACTTATGTGTCTTCACTTACAACTTTGACTACCCATCTATTTCTGGGTAAAATTGCTATTTATCACCACACATCATATTGAGATGCTCCAGGAAACTTCTTGCCAATCTCATTAGAAAGTCTGGGATATGAACATATATCCCAGGAAAAATGACACTAAATATATTTGTAAATGGTGAGGTTTCAGGAGTTGTAATTTATAATACATAATTAATTGGTCCTGTTGATTGATTAGCTTCTCATAGATTTATTCAGTTAACTGTACATTTAGTTACATATTTGATTTAGACACTTCAAAGATGCAACTCATAAGTACTTTAGGATTCTGATCTACTAAAAACTGAAGAATATAAAATCACATATGATCTGATAATTCTGAGATACAGTCTCTTCTTTCTTTGGTATTTAAACTCTCAGCCATTTTTTAGTTGCAATGTAACTAAATTTATATAGTTATAAAAATAACATTAAACTTTATGTTGGGGTGCTTGCTTCAGCACATATACTAAAAAAAAAAAAAACTTTATGTTGGGTTTTATAACTTGTTTTCCATAATGTAGAGGTATAGCATGGTCAGTTTCCCATGCTATTAAGTAGTCTTCTAATAAAATTATTTATAATTTTGAATCCCAATTGATTTATTTTTAAATTTAGAATAATACATACTAGAAATGCTTAGAAAAATCACATCAAATAGTTTATGCAAAAATTCTAAAACAACATAAATATAAGGTATATAATTTTAAATTATTAAATGCATAAGCATTATATATGTTCATTTATTTATTGTTTACTTTCAAATCAGTACATGGCTATATCCTTTATCTTATCAGAAATAAAGAAAATATGAAGAATTGATATAGTAAAAGCAATTTGTTTAAGAGTCTAAATATATCTCCTAATGGATATATTTTTTTAATTGAGTACCAAATGTCTTACTGACAATTGACCATGTACAGTCTAAGGCAAACAGAGCTTCCTAATTATATTTCCTTGACATTTATTGAGGATAAGACCAATAGGTAGGACACAATATTTACAAATTTTCTTTTGGTATACTTTACTTAGATCTTTCCTTAATTAAAAAAAAAATAAGTCTTTTTCCCAGATGTTTTACTACATTTATCTTATTTTTTATTTAGAAAATAATCTTCCTTACTAACTTTAAGATCTTGGTCATTTAAAGGATGGTGTGTTGTATATTTATTTTAAAATTAAGTAAAATAAAGCATTGTGAGAAAATGATTTCAACTAAAAGCCATGCATGTCACATGCATTATTACCACATATACAAAGTCATGGCTATCTTATCTTATCCAGGCTTGAAATTCAGTCAAGAGCAGAGTGCGAAAGAATGTCAATGCCCACAAATAGCTTCTCTCCGTAGTGCTAGTACAACTTTGCCAGGTCTATTCCTGACCCTTATTCTTTGGGCCATTTACTCATTTCACCTCAGGGTAACCTCACATCAGTCCTGTCCTATGATGGTAAACACAAGAATATCTGGACTAGATTTTACCAAACAAAACTAAGTTCATTCTTGTCTACCCATATTCAGCGTCAAGGGGTAATTTATTCTGATACTGCTTATCTAGCAGAAATGGCATATAGGCAAACATTGTGATTAGCTTCAAGAGAGCTTTGAAACTCAAAGCCTTTTGGATACTGGAGATACAGAATCCTAGACATCTTTAAGGAGAACAGTGTTGTGAACTGAGTGTTAATTATTTTAGCTTAAATGAATTCTTAATTAATTTTTTAGAACTTCAGCTCACAGAGATATGCATGCATTTTAATGTATGTCCTGAAATTAGCCTAAAAAGTCTTTAAACCTGATAAAAGTCTTTCCATACACAATTTTTCTATGAAGATGAAATAAACTTGAACTCCAGTGAGAAGCTTTAATCACAGCTTTCTTGGTGGGACTTTGCTTTTCAGAAGGTAAAGCAATCTAGCTCATCGGAATGCAGTACGGTTGACATTGCCATCTCTGAAGAAGAAGAAATGGTTTATGAATGTGAGAAGCCAAAGCATCTGAAAAACGGTAAGAAAAAAATAAGTTCTTTTGATCATTATATTGAAATTACACTAAATTTCTCTTAACCTAACTAATACTATGGGATATATTTTAATTTTAGAGTTTATTAATTTGGTTAAGGAACACACACACACACACACACACACACACACAAACATGTGTGCATCACATACACACATGCCTGTATGAATCCTGATAAAATTTATAGGGAATTTCAATAGAAAAGTGAACATCTGGGAAAGAGGAAGAGGACCTAGTTCCTAGGAAGTTTAATACAGTAGTTAAGAGCTTTTTGGAACCAGATAGCCTGAATTCAAATCCCAGCCCACCACTGACAAGGTTTTACTTACCCTCTCTCAGGCTCATTTCCTAATATGTAAACTGAGGATAATAATAAAACTTACAGGATGGTAAGAAGATTGAATAAGTATACATGTATGTGTGTGTATTCATGTGTGCATGTGTGTGTATATTTATGCTTCATGGAATACAGTCAATATTCAAAATACCTATATGAAAACATCTTATATCTTTCATAGGAAAACAAATCATGTAATGGTGATCTATTTTTTTAAATATTTTATTTATTTATTTGACAGGGATAACAAGTAGGCAGAGAGGCAGGCAGAGGGAGAGGGGGAAGCAGGCTCCCCGCCCAGCAGAAAGCCCAATGCAGGGCTTCATTCCAGGACCCTGAGATCATGACCTGAGCTGAAGGCAGAGGCTTAACCCACTGAACCACCCAGGTGCCCCAATGGTGATCTATTTTTATATCCCACATGAATATGAAGAAATGTATAAGACTTCAGTCAATTGATTAACTCATGAGATATGTAACATAGATATAATTCCAATTAGTTTCCTAGCAAGATTAACAGATAATTACAGGTTCTGGACATTGGAAATCATCAGAATGGTAACTGCTAAGTGCTCAAATTTCTGTATTCAAACCAAGAACTTGCTCTAAGTAGCTCAACTTTTAGGACTTGTATCATTCAAGACAAAGGAGGAAACATTCCTGATAGTTTTTTCCCCCAAAGATATATAAATTGACAGTAGGTAAAATTCTAAAATGAAATGCATTGACTTTAAAGATTTTATTTATTTATTTGACAGAGATCACAAGGGGGCAGAGAGGCAGAGTGGGGGAAGCAGGCTTCTTGCTGAGCAGAGAGCCAGGATGGGGGTTCGATCCCAGGGCTCTGAGATCATGACCTGAGCCGAAGGCAGAGGCCCAACCCCCTGAGCCACCCAGGCGCCCCTGCATTGACTTTAAACTTCACTCACCTCTCTTTCTTCGTTTTCTCACCTGTTAAACACTGTCTTCTCAAGTCTCAGATTTTCTTTTAGCTAACTCTCTTAACCAGAAGGCAGAGTCCAACCCATGCACATGTACTCTATCCACAAAGTACTCTGTAATCCAGGGGTGGTCCTCAGATAATCTCAATCAGAATCCCTATTCTCATGCCACCTAAGACCTGACATCAATTTAGCTGACTTCAACTAATATTATACTTATTAATGTTTCATAAATATCTATGTACTTAAATGAGAGTGTTTATTATGCCATGTAAATCTTCAGAGAATGAACTTTCAGGCATCATACCAAAATGTGATATGTAGATGTTTTGTGTGTTGGGGGATGGTTTGGTTGTGTTTTGTTTTGTTTTGTTTTGTAGGGTGGGGGACAAATTCTGTTCTCAGACTTTGTCCCACAAGACTAGGGGATGTTCTAAGTCACTTCTGCCTTTCACAATTTCCTTCCTCCTACTGTTCACAAACTACTCACAAGTTTTTGTTTTCTTTCCTCAGTGACTTCAGTGGTCACAGAAACGGGTAAAAATCAAATGTTTCTAAGTCAGAGAGCACCTGTATTAGATTCTGTAAATACCTAATTGCTAAAGCATATGGTAAACTTTTTCATGACTTTTCAAGATTTTTCCTCTTAGCGCTTTCATTCTTGACAGGTTATAGAAGAAGATCTTCACCTGGCCAACTTAGTAGAGAATCCAAGAAAGGAAGAATTTGGCAGAACATAAGGAAAACCTGCTGCAAGATAGTGGAAAACAGTTGTTTTAAGTGTTTCATTGGCCTTGTCACGCTGCTCAGCACAGGTGCTCTGGTAAGTAAGTATGGGAGACTTATCAGAAAAAATGTATTTGAATTCTGTTACTTGAAGTCATCATGCCAAATTAGTTTTCCCCAGAACACTTATTGTAGCAACAAAGTTCATATTCTGTGATTTTACTTTTGGAAGACATATATTGCAATTTCTTAAAATCTGTATATGCCTCCTTCAATATTGAATAAATAAAACAATTTTGAAATATGTGAATGATGATGGCAAAAATGAATGTTAGATACCTAATGCTTATTTTAATAAAGTTTTATTTTTGAGATAAAGTTTAGTAATATGCACATACATACTGTTGTACTGTGCTAGTACTTCAGTACCAATTCAATCAGAAAAGAGAATTGCTATCTATACTTCCAACGACCTTTGAACCAAAAATGTATTTTTGAGCCAACAACCCTAATTCTGGGAAATTATCCTATAAATATCTGAGCATGTATTAAAGGCATTTACAAGGCTATTCGCTGAAGAATTCTTTGCAATAGAAAAAGATTGAAAAGCAAAAACAGTCCATAGTGACTGTTTAAATGTGCTGTAGTACAATCTCCCTATGGGGATACTGTGCAGCTATTTTAAAAATATAAAAACTGGGGTGCCTGGGTGACTCAGTCAGTTAGGCCACCAACTCAGTTTTAGCTCAGGTCATGATCTCAGGGCCCTGAGATCCAGCCTGAGGTCAGGTCAGCCTGCTTTAGGATTCTCTCCGCCCCTTCCCCTGATCTCTTACTAAAGCAAACTCTCTCTCTAAAACAAATAAATGGATCTTTAAAAAATACAAAAGCATGCTGATATTGCAAGATACAGTAATAAGTGAAAAAAGGAGGATCTAGAATAAAGTGTATCTGTTAGATGTCTATTAACATTCATGTTTCCCACTGTTATTCATATATTTTGAAATTGTATTATTTATTTAATACTGAATGAAGCATGCTAGATTTTACATATGGAATAAAGAAAAATAGAATGTATATTATTTTCTTGTATTTGATTGAAGAAGATCAGAGAAGGATACACAAGAAATAGTTAATTGTGAAATCACAGAGCAGAGAAGATGGAGTCACAGCTGGGAACCAGACTTTACACTAAATACATTTCTTAAATAACCTTTATATTGACGTTTAGCATACATACTGAGAACCATGTTGAAATTCTAAGTGTAGGGGCACCTGGGTGGCTCAGTGGGTTAAAGCCTCTGCCTTCAGCTCAGGTCATGATCCCAGGGTCCTGAGATCGAGCTCCGCATCGGGCTCTCTGCTCAGCAAGGAGCCTGCTTCCCCCTCTCTCTCTGCCTGCCTCTCTGCCTACTTATGAGCTCTGTCTGTCAAATAAATAAATAAAATCTTAAAAAGAAATTCTAAGTGTATAGCCTAAAGAATTTTCACAAGATGAATGCACCTGTGTAACTGTCACTTAGCTTGAGGAATAGACATTATCAGGACTCCAGAACCACATACTCTGACCCCTAACAATTACTTCCACACTCCACCCGGGTAACTGGTATGTGGACTTCAACTGCCAATAGTTTAGTTTTGCCCATTTTTTATGTTTTTTTAAATGGAGACTTTTTAATATTATTTTGCATTATATACTATTTAATAAATACATATAATAAAATCCTTTATAATCATTTTAGGTATTTATGATTTGCTTGTATAGACACTTTTACTCCATAATTGGTTCATCTGAAAGTCAGTAACTCTACTGTCATGATCTATTTACTTTTATTTAATGTTAGACTTATAAGAATCACACCATTATTTGTATATGATTATTCTAATCCTTATTTACTTTTTGACCTTGAATGCACTTTGATGTAAGTCTGCCTGGCGTTATTGGTACTTTTTTGCCTTTTTCAGTGCTAAAATAAAAACATGAAATTGCTTTAAATGACATTGTCAGACTTTTCATCCTCCACAGTAAAATTAATGTTGACCTATTAAAGAAGTTTGGAAGAAATGATCATTGTTTTATTTCATATTCATGTGCTTCCACTGGTTTACCTGATTATTTCTGCAGCAGTGCAAGTTTTGTGACTTTGTTTGTAATAGCAGTGTGGATATCTGAAGACAAATTAAAAAAAAAATCTCTACTTCTCTATTAGCACCTAGCATGTACCGTGAGTTGACAACATGGAATTAGAGATAAGAACCAATCAGATGTGAGTAAAGGTTCTACCTCTTATATTATGTGTGATTAACTGACTTGAGAGAAGTTTTCTGGATCACTATGGTGCCAAGTTCAGTCTGTATAAGAAGAAGTTCTGGGACCAATTAATGATGTCTGGTATGGGCATGGGATCAGAAAATGATACAGATTATGTGAATAAATCCAAACAAAGAGAACCAGCCCTTAAAACAACAACCTATGACTTGACTCACCATCTGCTTAATAGGGAGGGCATTTCATTCCTCTCTATGCCAAAGATTTTTTTAGAAATTTCATGTATACTAATCCTTAAATTTTTTACCCATAGGCTTTTGAGGATATCTATATTGACCAGAGAAAGACTATTAAAATCTTATTAGAATATGCTGACATGATCTTCACTTACATATTCACTCTGGAAATGCTTCTAAAGTGGATGGCATATGGTTTTAAAGCCTATTTCACTAATGGCTGGTACAAGCTAGACTTCATGGTTGTTCTGGTACGTATTTTAAAGAAAAATTTAAACGTTCATTATTTGATTTCCATCTTTACTCGAATTCTCACTTAACTCTTGCATTTACTTATATCTTCCCTTTTTTCCCTCTCTCTGTATATTTTAAGTTACCAAAATTCCCTATATCTTCATTTGTAGTGCTTAACATTTGTCCTTTTCTTCTCATCCTAATATTTTAAAAGTTCAACATTTCATTCCTGGATTATTCTAACAATCACCTATGAACCCACTACTAACAGAATAGGCCTATTGCACATCAGTGCACATCAGTATCCTAAAATATTTGAACTTTGTTGGTTCATTTTTTAAAATCATATATTCAAAATTAGACTACTTACCACAACCTTCACCATCACCACACTGATCCAAGCTACCAAAAGTTCACATTTGGATCAGTGCAACACTTTTCAACCCGAGATCCCATCTTCCGCCACTGCACACCTTCATTCTGCTTTCCACACAGCAACTACATGCATTCTACTGTTGTAAAATAGAAGCCAGCTCAAGTCTCTTTTCTTCTTGAAACCCTCCAATAAACACCTCATTTCACTCCCAGTAAAAGCTACACTCTATGCAATCAAAGCCTACAAGTCTCTACATGGTCCAGTCTTATCTCCTCCTACTCTCCATTTCCCCATCCCAGTCAACAGACTGCTGCATCAGCACTGACCTTCCTGAAGGCCTTTAGTATTCCAGAAAGACTGCCATCTTAGTGCCTTTTCACTTATTTTTCCTTCCGCCGGGAACTTTGGCTGGCTTACCTCACTTAGACCTACTCAAATAAAAATGATGAAGTTAGATCTTTCTGCACTACTGTATTTAAAACTGCTTCCACTACAATGCTCCCTTGTCCTTTCCCTGCTTTCTTCATCTCCATAGAACCTGTTAATGTTATATATATTAATTGATAGTCATTGTTTATTCATTATGATTGTTTGTCTTCCCCCACTGGAAGGTTAGCTCCTTTAGGGAAAATTTATTTTCCTGATATTGTTCTCTTCTTATCCTCAATGCCTGGAACAATTCATGTATCATAATAGGTACTCAGTACTTTTTGTTGACTGAACAAAATGGTTCCTATCCTATAAGCAGTGATTGAAGCTTCTCACTGTATAAAGAAGATGACTTACAATATCTGGTCTCTGGCTTCTAAATAAATTATTCCAAATTAACCTTCTGCTCCAAAAAATCACGGTATGCTTTCAACCCATTTTCCTCTTTCCTAGTCATTGTTCTTAGGTGCCCACATCCCTCCACACTTACATAAATCATATGCTTACTTGAAAGCTCACTTTCAGACCATCTCTTAGTATAGCATAAGAAAGAACAAATTTTTCATTTATGATGTCTTGAAAATACAGAAAATATGAAGATACTATAAAAGTTAATCATAACTTTACCATCTTGCTTGATCTGTATTAATATTTATTAATCCTGATTGGTTTTTCAAAAGATTTATTTATTTATTTATTTACTTATTTTAGAGAGAGCAAGAGAGAGAGAGCAGGGGGAGAAACAGAGAGAGAGGGAAAGAGAATCCCAAGCAGACTCCACACTAAGCATGGAGCCCAAGACATGGGGCTCAACCTCATGTCCCTGAGATAATGACATCAGCTGAAACCAAGAGTCAAACATTTACCCACTGAGCCACCCAGGTGCCCCAACCCCGAATGATTTTTATGCATATGCTTACTTTAAAAAATCACCTTAATATCTTTCTATACATTTTTGTAATTTTTATTTGGACCAAAAAATACTCATATCTTCCTTGATGCCTCTTCTCTGAAATCCTATTCTATTATCTTAAATATTTATGTATAAATTAATATGTAAATATATTCCAAATTTTGCTTTTATGAATGCATAGTATACTATTACTAGATGACAAAAATTCATGAAACTGATTCTTAATCTAATTTCAAACTCAAAATTTACATAAATATTCACCCTTAATCATAATGTATGTCAAATATACAAATTTTTATTTATCTCAATAATACATATTCCTACTACCAGAAAATATTTGTTTTATATTTTTTAAAATAATTTTACCACAAATATATTTTCTTATACATTTCTATAAGTCATTGTTAAGCTATATGGAAATATACTTTAAATCTTTTACATACTTCTTGGTAAGGTTTGAACTGTTTATCTTTTTTATAATAAATGCAAAGCTTATTTTGCAGATTGTTTCGATTAAGTGAAAATTAAGCCCCGTATTAACTCTGTTTTTCCTTAAATATATATAGGTGTTTTGTCTGAGCTTAATAGGCAAATCTCGGGAGGAATTCAAACCACTTACTTCCATTAAATTCCTTCGGGCACTCAGAGTTCTATCTCAGTTTGAAAGAATGAAGGTAAGAAAAAAGTTTCTAAGCTAATGTGTAGATTTTTATTTACGATTACTGAACTTCTATAAATTAAATCTTCATGGTCTTCTCAATTGCATCATTAACAATATTAATGCAAAAACCTTATATTCTAGTATTTTAATATATAGAAGGTATAGTAGAAATACTTATTAAGATTTTAGGTCATTATTGCTCATAAGATATGAAAAATCATAAAAATAAGAAAAAAAAACCCTAATATTTGGGAGAGAATATTAAGTTTCAAAAAGTAATACCATTCTAACCCACACAGATGTCTATGAGTATTAATAAAATTATCTCAATGTCAAAAATATAACTGACAGAAAATGAAACTTTGATCACCTACCTGTTTAAAGTTATAGGAATATTGTACACACACTAAGTAATTACTCTGAATAAAAGTGATTTTAAAATAAATTAGTTTTTTTTAAGTCACACATAACAAACTATGAACCCTTATGTTCTCTCCCTCACCAAAATGTTAAAATCTCTTCTGAACACTGTGAGTAAAACTAATAGGTTGAGCCACAAAAAACAACTAATGTTCAATCTTTTGGGCCTATGATGGAAATCCACCTGCTATGGCTTGACCTAATGAAGAAAACAGAGTTGATGACCACCATACATAGTGTAATTATGTAATATACAGTGATCAACTGTGTGCGGAAATGGCAGCAAAAATCTAATTTCACCTTTCATTTCATAATCACACATCAATGTTTTCTTGCATTTTTTATTTACAAAGATTACTTATCATTAACATGCCTATTTGCTTAATATTACAGAATGCCACATTGTCAATATAGATAGGATCCAATAAGAAAATTATCTATGTTTAATGGTATAAGAAAGCGTCCAGTTTCATTCTTCTGCATGCAACTGCTCATTTTTCCTAGCACCATTATTGAAGAGACTGTCTTTTCACATTGTATATTCTTTTTTTTTTAAGATTTTATTTATTTATTTATTTGACAGACAGAGATCACAAGTAGGCAGAGAGAGAGAGGAGGAAGCAGGCTCCCGCTGAGCAGAGAGCCCGATGCGGGGCTCGATCCCAGGACCCTGAGATCATGACCCGAGCCGAAGGCAGAGGTCCTAACCCACTGAGCCACCCAGGCACCTCCTCACATTGTATATTCTTGCCTCTTTTGTCATAGATTAATTGACCATATAAGTGTGGGTTTATTTCTGGGCTCTCCATTCTGTTCTGTTACAGATTCAGATTTTAAGCTTCATCTTAACCTCTGGAGGTTCTGTAGTTGAAAGGTTTCTGAAAATATATCATTGAAGTCACATGATTACAAAATTAATGCCTGTTATATTTAATAAGCCCCAGTCTTGAGTCCTCTCATTACTGAAATATTTGTTTCAACTATCTACTGCTTTTATTTGTACATAAGTGTATTTTCTGATAAGCGTAGCATTTTTTTCATTAGAGGTATCAGTGGGCCTCTCAAAATTTCTAAAATGCCAACAAAGGATCTATGGCTTAGTTTTAGAAATAAAATGAAGTGTTACTGAAAGCACAGTTAAAAGTTAAAATATTTATTCAAAGCCAGAAGACTAAGGAATATCAGCAAGAAAACACAGCGAAAAGGATATGGAGGGGCGCCTGGGTGGCTCAGTGGGTTAAGCCTGCCTTCAGCTCAGGTCATGGTCTCAGGGTCCTGGGATTGAGCCCCGCATCGGGCTCTCTGCTCAGCAGGGAGCCTGCTTCCCCCCCCCCCCGCCCGCCTGCCTCTCTGCCTACTTGTGATCTGTCTGTCAAATAAATAAATAAAATCTTAAAAAAAAAAGGATATGGATTTAGTAATGGCTGAGGGAAGAAAGGATAGAGTTGTAGCACAGAGAATTGATGGTGCCTCTTAAAAAAAGAGAACGAAATGAGGTTGGGAGAAAAGGAGTCAAAAGTGTAATGCTAAGAAAAAGACGAAGAAATAGCAAAGAGTGGAAATTTCTCTTGGCTATAGGAACTGGCTTACATTTGCCATAACAGCTACAGTAGAGTGATAAGAATAAAATTCTGATTATAATATTGAATAGAAAAGGGAGTTGAAGAAATAAAGACAGTGATTCTAGACTATTACTGTTGCTTGAGTTGAGGTGGTAGATTTATTTTCCATACTTCCCACTCTGGAGTGGCTCTCCAGGGACACAGAGTGGTGCAGTGAGGAGGTTTTTGATTTCGCAGGCTTCAGCTGCCCACTCAGTGTTTCTTGACATAGCCTCTTGCCTTGACTTCATTGATGCGTGATCTCTTGGTCTTCCTCTTACTTCCCCTGACACTTCAGTGTCTGCTTTGTAGGCTAAACCTTCCAAAAGTTAGAATCACCAAGACTTAGATGTAGGCCTGTTTCTTTCTCATTTTATGCACTTTCTAGCTAATACATACACATATAGTCACACAGGTTCGGTTGTCTATACAAGAAGTTGATAAATGTGTTGAATCAGTGAAATAACTATTTTGCTAATCAATTCTGTTGCCTTTTAGTGATTACTTTAGTACAAAAATTTTGAGACCATCTGAATTTTTAATGTCTATTTTTTAATTAAAATTTATTATTTAGGTTATTCAAATACTGGCATGTGGCCTATTAAATTTTTAACGATGGCCTTCTTTTGGTTATTTCTATATGACATTACATTTAGTATTTCCAATTAAAGTGATTTCACATTTCTTACCTAAAGTTTACCTGTGTTTACCTCTGTTTTTTATTATATGCCAGGTGGTTGTGAGAGCTTTGATAACAACAACTTTACCTGCTTTGAATGTGTTTCTGGTCTGCCTTTTGATCTGGCTGGCTTTTAGCATCATGGGAGTACACTTATTTGCTGGCAAGTTCTATGAATGCATTGACCCAACAAGTGGAGAAAGGTTTCCTATATCTGAAGTCATGAATAAGAGTCAGTGTGAAAGCCTTATGTTTAATGAATCCATGCCATGGGAGAATGCAAAACTGAACTTTGATAATGTTGGAAACGGTTTCCTTTCACTGCTTCAAGTGGTAAGTTCTTCTGATTTTTAAAAATCGATGTTTTTATATGCTCATTCATATTATAGGTGGAAATAAAGACCAAAATGTGGCTGATTACTAGAATTGGTTATAACATATTTTAGCAATTATTAGTAGATCTACATCTACACCAGCTTGGTGTAGGGACATGCTACACCAGCCTTGTTTGGAAAGACAAAAGTGAAACACAGACGTTGCTCTGCTGGAAGAAGGAAGTACAGAGGAAGTTAGGATTGACAGGGAAGATGGCAGGTACTGGAAACCTAATTCTACTTCTGTCATCATTGATAAGGTAATACGGTCACAATTTCTGGTCTAGCTCAGGGTACTACTGTTTTGTTTCTACTTAGTGCTATGCCTCCTCAGTCACCCAACATCTAACAGAAATGAGGAGATAAATCCTTTATTCTTGTCTTACCTCCCCCATAGAAAAGTACATGTGTAGCAGTATAGTTAAAATGACACTTGGGCAGCATGTATTTATTTACAATCGATCTATATACCTCTTTCTATTTCTACTACCTTACAGTATTTTGTTATCAACTACAATTAAGCTACTACAGTGAGGCTAAGTGGTTTTAAATTTGTGTTAATAGACAATATAAATGCAGTAATGAAAATTATAAAGGTCTCAATTACATGGTATATTGAAATGTGGTCAGCCTTACTAATCAAGTTTTACTATATTAATAACAAATTGAATTTTACATTTTATTTGCCACGAAGCTTACAATTTCCATAAGAATTAAATACATGCCATTTTTACAGGCAACGTTTAATGGATGGATCACTATTATGAATTCAGCAGTTGATTCTATTGGTGTAAGTACAATATCATCTTAGAGCCATTGTGACGGTTCAAGGCAAAGTTGTTTTCGCAATTCAAGAACAGGGTAACAACAATAACAGAATAAATAATTAAAAGAAAAAGAAAAGAAAGAAAAAGAAAAAAAAAATATGATTAAAAGAAAAAGAAAAAGAAAGAAAAAGAAAAAGAAAAAAAATATGATAAAAGTAAATGCTTATGCTAGACAGAAATTAAATACATTTCAGATTGACTTTGTCACTGAAAATGAAATCCTCCCAGGATTATGTACAGTGGTTGAAGCCCAGTAGGCCCATTTGAAGGATTATCAGACTTCGTTACAATTATTAAACCAATGCAGCAAACTTTAAAATCCAAGTAAACAAAGCAATAATGCCACTTCACCAAAGAACAAAGTGGAAACATTACCTACCTCATGTAGAATTGTTGGTTTTTCTTGTTGTAAACTGCTTTATAAATTTTATGTTTTAAAAAGTTGGTATACCAATATTCTGCTTATTTTTTCCACTTTTTAATTTATTTTTATTTTTAAAGATTTTGCTTTTTAGATCTGTTTTAGGTTTACAACAAAATTGGGAGGGAGGTATAGAGATTTCCCATATACCCACTCTTCCCACACATGCATTGCCTATTATCAACACCACTCACCAGAAGGGGCACATTTTCACCTAGGATAGACCTACATCAACACATCATAATCACCCAAAGTCCATAGTTTACCCTAGGGCTCACTTGGTGTTATACATTATATGGGTTTGGACAAATGTGTAATGACATATAACTATCATTATAATATCATAGAGAATATTTTCTGTATGCCCTAAATCTGTTATACCCCAAGAAATCTGCTATGCCCTACCTTATTTTGCTTATTTTTTAACTTAACTTTTAGGTAAATAGGCAACCTAATTTTGAAGAGAATATCTACATGTATTGTTACTTTATCAACTTCATTATTATTGGATTATTTCTTCCTTTGAGTATGCTGATTGGTGTTATCATTGCTAATTTCAACACGCATAAAATAAAGATAAGTACAAATATTTTTCATTCACTAGTGCTTGAGAAAATCAAGCACATTTATAAAAATGTCCTGCTTCAAATAATTAGTTTGGGATTCAGCTAAATATTGTTTTTATTTGGTACTTAGGTAAAAAAAATAAGTTGATATTTTTGCATATTGACAAATATTGTTAAAGTGTTCATCTTTACATTGTTTTCTATATTCAAATGTAAATGGGCAAATTTAAAGGCTAAAAGTTATGAGTGTTTCTATATATATGTTTGTAAAAAATGACATGCTGACAAGTAATATTGTGGTATGTCTGCACAAATATGTAAAGAAGTTCAAGAAAAATAAGCTACACATTTTTACTCTCTGATATGTTCACAGCTTCAGAGTCATAACCAACATAGACATTTTTGTCAGCGCAATAGGTTTTCCAGCTAGATGTAGAGAGAATCCTAAATATATGGCCCAAATAGGAGTGCTTGAAACGAGTAGGAGACAATTCAGGGACAGAAGCAAAAGTCCGACTGACACCATCTCCATACAAGATTTCCTTCAGGGCTTCTACAAATGCAAATACCTCAAAAGTCCTTTAAGTCTGCTTATTTTAACCACAGACATCTACTCTCTAGAGGTGTAGGGAAACCTTCTAAAAAGTCGAAGAAAAGAGGAGTCTAGTTTTGAAATTCTATCTTCGGCCATATCATCAAAGTTCAGCCACATGCACACTCTGGTAAACAAACCACTCGGTCTCTGCTAATCAAATGGGACTAGGAGAACAGTGTTCAACGACACATCTGATGGATGCTTCAGCTTCTTGGGACTTCAGCCCAATGGGATAACATCCTAGGCTTTGCTTCTGGACTTCAAATTCATGACTCTCGTCTAATTTAAGTGACTGAGTCCTGACTTAGGGCAGTAATAATTCCTAATTTTTAGATTAACACATTAACTATTTACCTCTTATTCACTTTATACATCTTGTATAAGACACTAAAATTAGCACTAGGAACACAAAAATGAATAAGTTCTAGAAGGCGCTATGAAGATGTAAACACAAGGTGCTGTTGGCGTAATAGTATAAAAATAGCATCTGATAAGCATTATTTGGAAAATTAAGTAATATATGGACTTATAAAAGCACATAAATGACTAATTCTGGTTTTTCCTGCTTATTAGAAGGTACAAACCAATTTTATCTTTAGCTTTGGAATTCAATTTTTCTTAGCAAACCTTTCCATTTTTCCCCCACTATTTCTCCGTCATCTCTGTTTAACATGAGGATGAAAAGTTAAAAGAGTGTTGATGGCCCACAAGAAAGTGCACCAGAACATAATTGATATCTGTCATTACCCAATATTCTACATGTGTTTAGTGTGGATTTTTGTGCAGAAAATCAGATGTAGTTAAACGTGGTTTAGATCATTCCCTTATGCCCTTTGTAAAAGATCAAATCAGTAATTACCAACCTTTCCAAAATGCCTATTAATGATAAGGTAAAATTTAGATTCAGTGTGATTTTAATATCTTTTTCTTTCATTTCTTTACCAGGGAGGCTCAAATATCTTTGTAACAGTCAAACAGAAGAAACAATCCTGGGCACTGAGGAGGCTGTTGTGTGAGGACTCTCAAAAAACAATCCAGCGCCCAGGAGTAAGAAAACATCTAGATTTTTTTTTTCCAAGCTTCAGAATAAAGTTTCTTTTGTATATTCTCTTTTAAAAATGAAATCGTGTTTTTGAAATTCTTCACAAATGCTTTTGGCAAAATTTAAAAACATGTTCCTTAACAAAGTTTGGATGGTCTTTTGTTTGTTTTGACTACATACACTGTAATTATAGTTTGGTAAAAACTTGGGCCCTCACTTATTTTCCTGTTTATGGTAGGAGGGAAATTATAATTCTACAGACAATATGTGTATATATATATAACCTATTAATAAGGCTACTATGCCTTTCTTTTTTTCATCCACAGAATAAATTCCAAGGATTCGTCTTTGACTTGGTAACAAGTGAAGTTTTTAATGCCATCATTATGGCTCTTATCTGTTTTCAAGCAATAACTATTATGATACAAAGTGATGAACAGAGTCAAAATATGGGCATCGCTCTCTGCTGGATTAACTTAGTTCTTATTATACTATACACTGGAGAATGTGTACTGAAGCTCATTGCTTTCCACTGTAACTATTTCACCATCGGATGGAACATTTTTGATTTTATGGTGGTCATTTTGTCTGTTATAGGTAAGATTTTTAGTCATTTTTCTTTTATAATAATACTAATTCAGGCAAGTTCTTATACTAAGTGTCCTCAGATACAGACAAAGGCAAACAGGCAAACAGAGAAGGGATCCTTCTTATTCCAGTAGGAATTTTTGCATTCATACATGTACACATACTTGACAGCTATAAGATATTAAAAATACTTGTTGAATTAAATCATACACTTTACTTCAGAGGTCACCTTTTCAGTGTATCACATACAGAATTTTCTAGGATGGCTCTAGAAGGAGATTTATGTCTTAGCATGATATAACCTTTCACGGTCCCTATTCTTTTTTCTCTAATCTCTAAAACTGTTTACAACTTTCACAGCACTAGAGTGTTGGGCTTTAATGAATTTGTCACCAGTTTTCTCTTACCCTGGGGATCTCAGTCTTTTATTTAACAAATGTATTTGATTATCCCCTTTGTGAATACACATTATGCTATATGCAAAGAATCCAATAGTAAACAAGGTAGGCATAATCCCTGTATGCACATAGTTGACAGCCTAGTAAGGGATACAGATGATTAAATAGTACATATATAATGTTGTGCTATTAAGGTGATAAGGGAAAAAGCACAGGGTGTTACAGTGGCACAAAAGAGTGAGGGGGACCTAACAATAAGTAAAGGTCAGAGGAAATTGCATGGAGGAAGCAAAATCTAAACAGAAAATTATTGGATGTGGGGGTAGCCAAGTAAAGAATCTAAGATAAAAATGTTTTAGGCAGGGAAAAGTTTATTTTCTGCCTCCATATAAGACACATACTAGAATGTAAGCTCCATGAGAGACAATATTTAAATGTTAATTGTGTCAAACATATTCTATATAATCAACAGTGAAAATGGGGACAAACTATCTGCCCACTTGTGCTTCCAGAAAATTCAACATATTCATTTGGTGGTAGAAGCAGTCTACCTATTGATAGACAAGCACAAGAAGCTTGAAAGCAAAGTACATAAAAGCAGGAAGGGGCTGATAGGAAGAAAATAGAGGAATATGGAATTAAAAAGCCATTTGGGATTAAAATGAGAGTTACTGAATCAGAGATCTCAAAGGAGAGCAAAGCACAAAGAAAAAGCTGTTTGATTTTGAAATCTCAAAAGATGAAGAATCCTGCATCCAGAATGTGGCCGTAGCTGCATATGACTAAAGTAAAATGATGGAGATTATCGCAGTTAAGAAAGTCAAAGAAGAAGAAACTGACCTTTCAATGAGTTGTTGATGATAGATGTTGGGGTGGAAAGGGTGGCAGTGAACCAAGTACTAATAAGTCTCCAATGAGTGTGAATGAGGAGAAATAAATAGATCATAGAGCCAAGAAATGGTAGCCATAGTATAGTTCAGAGGCATGATCCACAATGTGTCAGGAGAGAAAATTATTTCTCTTCTTTATAAAATTGACTTAAAGTGTCTAGAAATCACATTGGAAAGAATGAAAGATGCTTGGTCATTCCATTTTTCAACCCCAAGAAATATGGTGTTGTAAGAAAGAGCTGTCTGCAGTTGACAATGTTGCAAGGGAAACAGTATCCTTAAGATAAAGTCAGATTTTAGATAAGAAAGGAAGTAAAGAAAATGTAGTGATGAGGATATAGAAAAGATTGTCTACAATTAAATGGGGATACGTCTGGCATAATGGAAGAATTTGGAAGATTTTGAGGAGAAGTGACAATTTGAGTCAGAGTAGAAGATTCGCTATAACAAAGTGGAGATGAAGATATAGGTAAGATAGAATGTCAGAGAGAATGTTGTCATCGACAATGACCAAATTGAAGGAAAATATGAGGCATGGTCCTTCCAGATTCAACAGACATACCATCTCAATTAGAAGCTTCTAAGGGATTCTCTCCTCCCCACCTTTTCAACTCTAAATGAACCTCATTGTCTCCAGTACTTCCAGAGGACATATGCCCTATAATTCTAGGGTAATTGTAACTTTACCTTGTTTTATAGTGGTAGCTCTCACTTCCATAGTTCCCTCATCTACCCACAACTGCTACAAAAAAAGCTCTAGGCCAGGACTCATTTACTTAATTCCATTTAAAGCTGCTAAGGACCCAAATACTACTCATGAAATAAGTAAATTAAACTATAATCTGTGAATGACGGAATGCCAAACATTTTTGTAATTATATTGATCACCTAAGTCTTTCTACCTTGCATGATAATAACTTTAAATATCTACTTCTATTCTCTAGATTATAAGGTCTTTAAGGACAAAAGTCAGGTCTTTCATGTTTACATATTTGCATGACACCTTATTAGATATCCAGTAAAGCCTGGATTGAACTCTTTAACAACTACCACCAGAAAAAAACACAACTAATGTTCTATATTATAGAATCATGCCATTTGTGATTCCAAAAATACTTGACCTACAGTACTCTTAAGATGATGTGCAAATAATTCTCTTCCAAATTTTGGTAGATACCCTGAAAATTGCCACAGTTAGTGTTTGGGTAATCCCCACTTTCAATATGTTCTGTTATTTGGGAAGGATTAATAAAATGATCTTAACATATAGAAAAAATGATGATATAATAGTAATTGAAATAATAAACAGTGGAAATAAATAATTGAAATAATAAATGAAATAAAATAATTTATATTCCTCTAAATATAATCACATTTAAATAATTTTATTACCTGTTTTATCTTCTCCCACACCAAGAACTAGTTCTGCCTATAACAGTAGGATACTACCTTGTGTCTCCTTCCATTATGGAACTGATACGACTCTCACGGATTATCCACATCCTGCGTCCTGGGAAAGGACCAAAGGTTTTCCATGATCTGCTGCTCCCTTTGATTCTGTCTCTACCAGCATTGTTGAACATCAGTCTTCTCATCTTCCTGGTCATGTTTGTCTATGCCATCTTTGGAATGTACAATTTTGCCTATGTTAAAAAAGAAGCTGGAATTAATGATGTGTCCAACTTTGAAACTTTTGGCAGCAGTATGCTCTGTCTTTTCCAAGTTACAATATTTGCTGGCTGGGATGGGATGCTCAATGCAATTTTCAACAGTAAATGGTCTGACTGTGATCCTGATAAAATTAACCCTGGGACTCAGGTTAGGGGAGATTGTGGTAACCCCTTTATTGGGATTATTTATTTTGTCAGTTACATCCTCATATCATGGCTGATCATAGTAAACATGTACATTGTTGTTGTCATGGAATTTTTAAATATTGCTTCTAAAAAAGAAGCCAAGACATTAAGTGAAGATGATTTTAGGAAATTCTTTCAGGTATGGAAGCGGTTTGATCCTGATAGGACCCAGTATATAGACTCTAGCAGGCTTTCAGATTTTGCAGCTGCCCTTGACCCTCCTCTTTTTATGGCAAAACCAAACAAGGGACAGCTTGTTGCCATGGATCTTCCCATGGCTGCTGGGGACAGAATTCATTGCCTTGACATCTTACTTGCTTTAACAAAGCGAGTTATGGGTAAAGATGTGAGGATGGAGAAAATGATTTCAGAGATGGAATCAGGGTTTGTGTTAGCCAACCCTTTTAAGATCACATATGAGCCAATTACTACTACTTTGAAACGAAAACAAGAGGCAGTTTCAGCAACCATAATTCAACGTGCTTATAAAAGTTACCGCCTGAGGCAAAATGACAAAAATACATCAGATATTCATATGATAGATGATGACAAGGAAGTTCAAGCTACCACAGAAAAAGCCTATTTTGACAAAGCTGAGGAAAAGTCAACTATTCAAAGCCAAATCTAATCCCACTTACCACATTTTAATCTTCACGTTCTAAATATGTCAGAAGTTTGAATCAGAATTAAGAACCAAGATCAGAAAAGTAAAGAGTTTACTTATCAACTGTTTACAATCCATGGAATTTAAGCTTGTGTTCACAAGACTCCATGTCAAGTTTACTTTTTACCTTTGTATATCCAGTATAACCAAGACAACCCCTTAAAAATCATTTCAGTGGGGTGCCTGGGTGGCTCAGTTGGTTAAGCGGCTGCCTTCGGCTCAGGTCATGATTCCAGGGTCCTGGGATCGAGCCCCACATCAGGCTCCCTGCTTAGCAGAGAGCCTGCTTCTCTCCCTCTGCCTGCTGCTTACTTGCACTCTCTATCTCTCTGTCAAAAAAATAAATAAAATCTTTAAAAAAAAAAAAAGTCACTTCAATGAGTTAAAATGGCTTACAATTGCCATTTGATAATCCAATGCTTGTTTTCTCTCTTGGCTTTTATGGTGTGTGCTGCTTCTAGAGGATTGAGAGGTGATAGTAGAGATTAGTAGCAAAAGGGGCTTCCTTGTATATTTTATGTCTACTTTATGGGATTTAAGTCACCATTAGTAGGACTTAGTTACAAATAAGCACATACAATAAGTACTTTCTTAAGGTGGGATAGTGTTAAAAAATAACAGTGTTACAGGCCATTAAATCATAAACTTGCCTACACAGATGCCAACTGGGGAAGAGAAAAAGGCTGTTCTTAGAAAGTTCCTTTGAGATCAACCACAGATATTCTTGGGCTGATCCAAACCATGTTTGGTTGACTGGAGCCTTGGTTTTTGTTTTTATTTTCTTTTATTTTTGGTACTGGGAATTCATATTCTTTGATTGTTTTTGGATTCCTGGTTTTTCATCTCTTTGGCTAGTTTTACCTAAGCTCTAGCTCTTCAACAGAATGAATTCAGAGAATAAGAAGCACAAAGGTAACTATAATTATTGCCTACATTTTCCTCATTTTTTTTCACATTTATACTTTTTCTAAGTATACATCTACTAAAATGATATATATAGGAACTGTTAGTAGACTTATGTATTATCTTATATTTACCATTTATCAGTGATGTAATAGTATGATTTGGCAAATGAAAGTCATAATATGAATTAGAAGTCAAGGGTTGCCATTATGTCTAGGGATTTTCAGAGTCTTGATGCTTACTTGGGAAACTGTGTCCACTTTGAAATACTTTCCACTGTACTTTGTGGTTCTCTATAACTTAGGGAAAGAAAATGACCACTGAAACTCTGAGGAACCTGAATAGGAGATCAAAATGTAAGTTTGTTGTTGGTGGTGTTATGTAATATTAGTATATACAAATTAGTTTTCACTTCCTCATTTATCTTTCTAAGTTTGTTTTTGCTGTTTTTAATCCATCACACACACTCCCTGTGAAAGGTTTTGTGTTTGAAAAACTTGAAAATCCTAAATATTAATTTTCACTATTGAAATTGTATTTAAAAGATAGACACACATAGTTGGTTTTTGACATAATCACAAAAATGTAGCTACTTGTATCCATGTAGTATGAGATTCTGATATTTGTTCCCTCTGTATGAAGATTGATTTCAATGTGCCTACAAAATCCTAAAGGATTTGGAAAGAAAATATGTATACTGTTGACTTAAATGGCAAACTTCAAATATGTTGTATGACATTCAATGTCACTTAAATGTCAGTAATTGTATTTTATTATGAATGCATGATCTTGAGCCTTAACTATTATAGCCTATTTCTGCCCCTCAGAAATGTATTAACTTGACCAAGATGCCTTTGGGGGAACCCTTAAGTAAATGTAATTTCAGGGTTCTGTTTCTTTCTATAAGTGTTCCTTCCCTTTCTCCTCCCGTTCTTCATCATGTGATGGGGACCAGTGAGGAACTAGTGTTAACTTGGTGACATGGTGACAGCTGGTGCTTGATCTAAATTTTTTAGTTTTCTATTTCTTAGAAATGCTTTAATATAGAAACTGCTTCAGATATTTAAACTTAACCTTAAGTTGCTTCTGTAAATTGAAGACCATTAACTGATTTTAGTTTGAAAATTTTATCTTTTACTTGTAAACCATGTTTGCCACTAACCTTCCAAAAACTGTGTAATGAATTATTTTTAACAAAGTCTTACAATATATTCTACTTTTTAGAAACTATAGAAAATAATAAATACAACCTGTTAACTACAGTAAGTTTTGGGTTTTGTTTAGTTTTTTAGTAAGTCAGACTGTCTATTTTGTATGATAAGACTTTTTCAAATGAGCCTAAACACATTAAAGCTTACTCATTCAGGCTCAAAATTCAAAACTGTGCTTCCTTTGGATTCAAAAAATTTTGTAAAATAATTGTTAGTAAGCTTAACAGAGACCTTTACACACTGACAAAATTTACAAAGTACTCCTCCTATCAAAGTCATTAGTTTTTTAGATATATATCTCAGTATTACTTAGAATTTGCTTTATGGAGGATAATGCTGAATTTAAATTGATTGCTGTGCTTCTTTAAATAATTTCTTTCTAGATAGATTTTATGAAGTTCAGAAATTTTCCCTCTATCCCTATACTTTGAAGCATTTTAATCAGGAACGGATGCTGGATTTTGTCAAATGCTTTTTCTGCATCAATTGAGAGGACCATGTGGTTCTTCTCTCTTCTCTTATTGATTTGTTCTATTACATTGATTGATTTGCGTATGTTGAACCATGCTTGTAACCGAGGGATGAATCCCACCTGGTAATGGTGGATAATCTTTTTAATGTGCTGTTGGATCCTGTTTGCTAGGATCTTGTTGAGAATCTTAGCATCCATATTCATCAGTGATATTGGTCTGAAATTCTCCTTTTTGGTGTGGTCTTTGCCTGGTTTGGGGATCAGGGTAATGCTGGCTTCATAAAAAGAGTCTGGAGGGACACCTGGGTGGCTCAGTTGGTTAAGCGGCTGCCTCTGGCTTAGGTCATGATCCCAGCGTCCTGGGATCGAGTCCCACATCGGGCTTCTTGCTCGGCAGGGAGCCTGCTTCTCCCTCTGCCTCTGACTGCCACTCTGTCTGCCTGTGCTTGCTCGCTCTCTCTCCCTCTCTCTCTGACCAAATAAATAAATTTAAAAAAAAAAAAAAAGAGTCTGGAAGTTTTCCTTCTGCTTCAATTTTTTGAAACAGCTTCAGGAGAATAGGTGTTATTTCTTCTTTGAAAGTTTGGTAGAGCTCCCCAGGGAATCCATCAGGTCCTGGGCTCTTGTTTTTTGGGAGGTTTTTGATCACTACTTCAATCTCGTTACTAGATATCAGTCTATTCAGGTTGTCAATTTCTTCCTGCTTCAATTTTGGGAGTTTATAGTTTTCCAGGAATGCATCCATTTCATCTAGGTTGCTTAACTTATTGGCATATAACTGTTGATAATAACTTCTGATGATTGTTTCTACTTCCTTGGTGTTAGTTGTGATCTCTCCCTTTTCATTCATAATTTTATTAATTTGAGCTTTCTCTCTTTTCTTTTGGATTAGTGTGGCCAGTGGTTTATCGATCTTATTGATTCTTTCAAAAAACCAGCTTCTAGTTTCATTGATACATTCTACTGTATCTCTAGTTTCTACCTCATTGATCTCTGCTCTAATCTTGATTATTTCCCTTCTTGTGTGTGGAGTTGGTTTAATTTGTTGTTGATTCTCCAGTTCTTTAAGGTGTAGAGACAGCTGGTGTATTCTGGATTTTTCAATACCTTTTAATACATATAATGAATATACTTTGAAATGGTTTTAAAGATATTGAAAATAGCTACCATTTATTGAGAAGACTGTTATGCCCCTCCTTGCTCCAAGCATTTATCATGCATGAATTCAGCATTCACAACAACTCATGAAGAAATGATAATTTTCATTTTATAGCTGAGCAAAATAGACTTAGAATGGCTATAAGAGCTTCTATATGACACAGAACTTATAAGCAATGAGACCAGAACCTCAAACCAGGTCTAGTTTCAGAGCCTTAATATTTGACTCCTATGTACAATTACTGTCTAGGAATAAATGACCTAGTTAGAGGCAGAAAAAGTTTAAGATGAATTAAGTTGTTGAAGAGAGATAAGTCCTGCCCCCCTCCCTTTCCCTCTCTCTTTCTCAATCTCTCCTTTGGTGGAGGGAATTTTCAAAGTAGAGCCAACCCCTGGAAAAAAGAAAGACACAAGGAATAAAATAGAAGTTTTTTCATTCAAGTTATTGTATGCTAGATACTGATGTAAACCCAGAACTGGTATAGATACTCATTCATACTTACATACATACAGCTGAGACTAGAGAACTTGCTGACTACTGAGAGAAAACAGCTAATTATAATACATAGTAATTTGCATACTATTGGTGTAAACTGCAGTATGTATTCAGGTAAGAAGATGGGTTCTACATTGAAAATTATAGGTGAAGTTAGTAAAGTGGACCCTGGAAAATAAAGAAAGATTTTATCAATTAGAGAAGAAGGTAACCATAGTCAACAGAGACATTTTTAAGAAAAGGAGTTCATACAGAGATGAACTCCTGAGCTTTTGGTTCCAAGCTTTTGGCTCCTCAGGCTAGACTATAAAGAGAAAGATGAATTAAAGATGGGATAAAACATCTACTCCAAAGATTGGATGGAAAATTAGAGCAGAATACTTTGAGAACCCTGATCCCTTCCCAGACATGCTTTATTTGGTCCTTTGGTTATTCTCCCTTAACTGTTCTTTGCAGTGATTCTAGGTCCACATTCTCAATTCTAACAGTTAATGAAGAGTGCCAGTCCATGACTGAGTCTTTACTCTCCAGGGGACTTTCATCTTTTATGTTAGAGAACCTAACACTGTCAGGGTCAGACAGTCAACTCCTCTCCTTATCTGTAAGTGAATCTCTTATCTTCATTGACTTCAAAAGCATATATGAGCTCAGAGGATTTTCTCTCAATTCCAGCTAGTTTATGAACCATCCAGATGGCACAACACCCCTAGTCCTGGATTCTAAATCTACATTGCCGCTTCCCAACGGTGCACGGGAGAAGAATGAGGCACAAGCAAGTCAGCTGCAAGAGAAAGGGAGCAGGGGGCAACAGTAGAAAAGACTGTTGCCCCGAACAACTCTTCAGTCCCGCTTTTATTAGATATAGACAGTAGTCAACAAAAGAGCCAAAGAAGGCCAAACATTAATCATGTACCTTGTAGATAACCAGAAGGAAGGCAAAATATGTCTGGTCAAGCAGTATAAAGTTTATAGTTGAGAAAGCACATAAGCACATTCAGAGGACTTATCTAATTAGCCACAGGTGCTCTCGGCGTGGGGTGGGAATAACAGAAAAATGAAGCAGGCAGCATTCCACCCTGAGCTAGCCAGGCATCCCCAGCTGCTCTGCTTCAAGGCTGTATATCGTCCTCTCCCCCAGAGGCCTGTTGCCAGTATGTGTTTTTCTTGAGGCTATATCTAAACGTACTTGGTAACTAGTAAAATTTCCCATGGGTTATATTTTAAGTAATAAATTGTTCTGAGGGACTGTTACACTACATCACATGAGAGTAACTTCTTAAAATGATGCATAAATTCAGAGTTCCCAATCATGTAAAATCTCATCATCGTTCTTCCCATTCTTTTCTCCTTCCCATTTTTGTTTTCATAAGATTCTACTGAACACCTCCTAGGGATTAGACACAACAGTTTAGAGATAAATAAGGTCAACTTTATCCTTAAAAAGGTAGTAGTGAGGGTTTTACAGAGAAGCAAAACTAATAGAACGAAATGTTTGGCCCACTATCCAAAAGTAGAGTTTCCTATAAATCTTTCATAAACTGAAATGACATAAAGTGAAGAAGTAATTACCACTATTTTTTATATGGAAAAAAAACTCTATCATTCTCAAACTCAAAAAATAACCTTTCAGCTTTTTTAGATCTTTGTGTATCTAATGGATACACAAGATATTTCAGACAAAGTGTGGATGCTCACAAACATAGTTCAAAGGTGTGGCAGTTTGATGTTGAGGTGCTGAGTATAGCTCTAGAGAAGGAGCTTGGTGCGGCCACTCTTGCTGCCTGGATAACAGCTTATGGCAAAACAAACACTATTTTCACTTTTCCTTTAATTTTTTTTTAATTTCCCTCTTCTTTTCATAAAAGTGAAAATCCCCTTTGGATTTCTTTTGGTTAGCAAGAACAGGTACTCATGTAGGTCTTTTGTAAAAGCAAAGTGGTGCAACTCAAACTTTTGAAAAGCAAGGAATACCTGTATGCAGATTTATAAGAGGAAATTTACTATTACAGGAAATGTTTCACAGGATTACAGAGGCTAAGGCATGTGGCAATATACTGTGTGCAAGCTGGAGAATCAGGAAAGTCAGTGGTATAATTCAATCCAGATCCTAAGGCCTGAGAACAAGGGGAGTCATGGTGTATCTCTTACAAGATGGAGGCCAAAGAATGGGGAGGGGCACTGGTGTAAGACTTGGAAGTAATCTTAAGACCCAAGAAACAGGAACTCCAATGTCCAATTCAAGAGGAGATGAACGTCCTAGCTCAAGGACAAAGAAAGAGAACTTACCCTTGCCTCCATCTTTTTGTTCCATTCAAGCCCCCAATGAGTTGGATGATGCTTGCCCACATTGGTGAGGGCAGTCTTCTTTTTTTCATCCTTTTGCTTTTAACAGACAGATGTCATTGGATTTGAAGCAAGTTTCTTGTAAGCAGTATATAGCTGGGTCACACTTTTAAATCCACTTTTATTGATGTATTTTGACCATTTACATTCAAGATAATTATTAATATGTTAGCTCTTAAGGTTTCTATTTATTATTTGTTTTCTATTTGTTTCTTCTTGTCTCATCTCTCTATTTCTGATTTCTCTGTTTCTCTTTTATGGCCTTCCCGCACCAAACTGGTGCATGCTTTAGGATTCCATCTTGATTTATGTATAGTACTTTTAAGTGTATCTCTTGTATATCTTTGATAGTCATTCTGAGTATTACTAATCTCTATCTATATATGAATTATACCATTCACTAGCATCAACATTTTACCACTTTGAGTTAAGTGTGGAAACTGCATTATTTATATTCCTTTGTCTTCCTCATTTTTAAGAATCACTGTCATGGGAATCAGATGATGCTATAATTTTTTTTAAAGATTTATTTATTTAGAAAGGGAGAGTATGTGCATGAGTTGGGGGGGGACAGGCAGAGAGAGAGAGGGAGAGAATTTCAAGCAGACTCCATGCTGAGCATGGAGCCTGTCACAGGGCTTGATCTCATGACACTTAGATCACAACCTGAGCTGAAATCAAGAATCAGATGCTTAACTGACTGAGCCACCTAGGTGCCTGTGGTGATATAATTTTTGTTCCAATCATCAAATATGGTTTTAAAACTCATGAGTAAGTGAATGGTTCTTCAAACACACCTATATTTCTGCTCTTTGCATTATTCCCTCATCCTTCCTGATGCTCCAATACTCTTCTTTTATCGGTTCCTTTCTGTTTGAAGAATTTTATTAAGCCAATCTTTAAGAAGATATTCTATTTTTCTTTAATATTTTTATACTTACGTGTTGAAATAACATTTTTGATACATTGGGTTAAATAAAATGTATTACTAAATTTTAAAAAAGAATATGTGTGCTAGTAATAAATTCTTTTAGCTGTTGTTTTTTTCTGAACATATTTTTATTTCTTTCATTCCTCAAGTAAGGATTCACAGAATATAGAATTTGTAGCTGACAGTCTTTTACTTCAGCACTTGAAAAATATGGTACCACTTTCTTCTGGTTTCTATGACTTCAGATTTGAAATCCATTATCGTTTGAATTGGTATTTCCTTGCGGGTAATACTCATTTCCCTCTAGTTGCTTTCAAGACTTTTTTTGTGTTTAATTTTCAAAATTTTAACTGTGGTGTATCTTTGGCATGGATTTCTTTGTGTTTATCCTGCCCAGTATTTACTCAGCTTCTTGGAATTACAGGTTTGTGTCTTGTCTCATAGGTCCCAGAGGCTCTGTTCATTTTTCTCCCAGTTGATTTTTTTTTCCTTCTCTGTTGTTCAGATTGGATGAATTCTATTGTTCTATACTCAAGTTCACCGGTTTTATTCTGTCATCTTCATTCTATTCTATTGAGTTTTTTATTTCTGTTATTGTATTTTCCAATTCAGTAACGCATTTGGTTTTTTCTTTAGAGATTTTCTGTTTTTGTTTCAAGAGACTTTATAATTGATTGTCGAAGCATTGTTATAATGGATGCCTTAAAGTATTTTTCAGATAAGTCTGACATCTGATTCATCTCAGTATTATGTCAGCTAATTGTCTTTTTTCCTTCAAGGTGTGATTTTCTTAGTTTTTAATATGTAGAATGATCTTTTTTTTTTTTCATCATACTCAGCTAATTTGTCTACTATAGTGGGAAATACTAGATCCTATTTAAGTCTTTTATTTTAGCAGGTAGTCACACTACTTAGGTTTAACTCCTAGGTCTTAATTTATTTTTGTGAGCTGTGGTTCCCTGGTGGCTTAATTTTTCAGAAGCTTTGTGATCTTGTGATCACATCACAAAGATGTGATCTTCTGATCTTCTTGGTTTATCTGGTGTGACTTGGACTCCCACTGGTTTTTGTTGGTGCTGCCTAAGGGACTGGAAGAAATTTCCACAGGTCAGGCAACCTGGTTTTTCTCGGTGGTGGTTGGGGAAAGAGGTGGATCCTCCTATTTACAGCTCATGAGAAAAAGAAACTCTCTGAAGCAGGCTGCTTGTGGCTACATCCTCCTTGCTGGGTCTACGCACCCATCACAGTGTCTTTGGACAAGAAAGGAGAGTCTCGTGCAGGCCTCTGGACCAGAGAGAGATTTTCTGGATCAAAAAGCCTTTCTGGATTAGGCCACGTGCTGCAGCTTGGTCTCTCTTAGCCAGTTCCATCCACTTGCTTCACCAGAAAAAGAGCATCTCAGGCCCAGCAGAAAAAGAAAGTTCTTCCTCAGTCACCTTATTTTTTGTAGGGCCCTCAAGAAATTCTTGTCAGTAGTACAGGCTTGTCTAATGTTGCCAGAGGGACTCTCTTTACATTCAGGGGAAGAATAGGCCTACCTGAGACTACCTTCTATTTTTAGATCAAGGGGGGGTGGACTTCTGCTGTTGGATGTTGGGATGCAAGATGCCTTTCACTGCATTGTATCTCCAGTTGTGTGTTTTCAAGCCAGCTTCCTTTCCTTTTATCACCGTCAGGGTCCTTTTTGGTTGTGTTTTGTGCCATTCCCAGTTGTTTTTAGGAGGAAAGAGCAGAGAAAATATGGTCTATGACATCTCATCTCAACCAAAAGTCTCATAATATCTTTTTTAAAGGTCTGTTGAAACTGTTAAAGGAAAAGTAAGTTAATGTAGAATATTTCATTTTCCAATATCACATAAATGAGACATCACTTTAATTGGACAATTATGTAAATATAATATTAGTGTAAATACTAAAAATGACTAAAATACTATGAAATTAGTACTAGATACTAAATATTAGAAGTAGTGTGAAATTATATTGCCACTAATCGGGGTGCTTAGAATTATCATTATTAACAAGCATCATTATTTAACACAAAGAATAATAGTAATAAAAATTTAATTAAGCCATCAAAAATTATGATCAATTTTTTTGCATGGATAAATCCTAACATAGAGCAGTGGTTCTCAAAATGTGTTCCTTGGAGGTGTCTGGGTGGCTCAGTCCGTTAAGCGTCTGACTCCTCATTTTGGCTCAGGTCATGATCTTAGGGCTCATGAGATGGAGGTCACACTAGGCGTGCAACCTGCCTAAGATTCTTTCTCTCCTCTTCTGCACCTTTCCCACTCAAATAAATAAATAAATATTTTTAAAAATTGATGTATCAGCTGTCCTGGATATCTACCCTTGTTCCACCCAAAACCACTCTCCTTCCTTCTCCTTGCTCTGCTCTTAGAGACTCACTTACAACATCTGCTTCGGTGGGTTCTCTTACCCTCTGGCTTCCGGTTGTGTTTCACCAATAAAAAGCACCAGAAAAAAAGTGCTTTCTCCCTCCTCAATTACTGTGTTTCATTTCTGTTCTTTGCCTGTGACCACACCTTTTGGGAAGGGCCCTTTCTTACAGTTAATATCTATTCTTTAGAGATTTCTGGTAACTATGCTGCCTGCATCATCCCCTTCACGCCTAGAAGCAGAATTCCTTGATTTCTCCTTATACCTTACCCACACCTTTTATAAGCCCATTTGCTGAACTCCCCACAAATTATTTCCTTGTACTATGACTTTTTTCCATAATAAGAGCTTATCCCTGATGCATATACCAACTAAATTTTGGCCTTTTGTGGTTTTTGAGACTTTAAAAGAACTCAAATCCTATCTTCTATAATAATTTCATCCAGAGAAGTTTGCATCTCATTTCTCTTCATTAAGCCAAAAAAAAAAAAAAAAGAGAGAGAGAAAAGAGAGAGAGTGAGAAGGAAGGGGGAGAGGGAGGGAGGGAGAAAGAAAGAAAGAAAGAAGGAAAGAAAGAAAGAACAAAAGAAATGTTATTACATGCTACGATACTTGTGTTTTATCATTATTTGTTTATGTTCAAGTATAATCAATACAGTTTTTTATTAGTTTCAGAAAAAGGGTAAAATACAGGGTAAAAAAATTTGAATTAATATCAAATATCTTAAAATAAGCAAAATCTTTTTGTGTTAAAATTCTTATACTGATAAGGAAAATCTGTGTTCTGAGGTGGCTGACCAATCCAGCAGGGGAATCCCAGTCCCTACCCCAGGGCCATTCGAGGCTTTTCCCTAGCCTTACCGGCCACAGCCACAAGAGTGGCTCAGGTACGGAAGTAAAAATGTATAAAATGGCCCCTTTGTTTGTGTTCAGGTCTCAGACCTTGAGAGATTACTCTCTTCTTGGCCCACTAGCATGAAATAAATCTCCGATCCTCCAAGGCCTACAAGTGCCACTTAGTTGGTTTTTTTGGGGGGGTGGGGGGGTGGGGCTAGGATCCAATCTGCGTTCTGTAACAATACCATAACCTGTCTTATCTATTGCCAAAAGCTAAGTTACAAGGTTGTGTGCTTAAATACAAAAACAAAATAAAATACAGGCTCTCTGGCCTCTAAAAATTATAATCTAGCCCAACAGACCATGAAAAAAAGACATAAAATAATTAAAAGTAGTATATGCTACAACTCAAATTATTAGTAGGTTAAGGTACCACAGGTGCTAATGTGATGTGATCATGGGACTTGGTCTAGCCTTTGACCACACACTAACCATCTGCCCATGATATGAACAAACAACACTTTCACTAGTTTCAGCCCAGTTCTTCCTCTCTTGCTTCAAGTCTCAATTGTTTGAATCCCCTACCCAGAAAATCAACTTTTTGCTGCCACAACCCAGCCTGAGCACTTGGAAATCCATCATCAAGGATCCTGAGTCTTACCGTTCTCAAAGCTTCCAGTCTATCCAGCAGAAACTGAGATAGTGACCTCCCCAAACTGCAGACAGCTCAAGGCATGGCAATGAAAATTGTTCAATAAATTTATTCTAAGTGTAAGCATTAGATGAGATAAAGGTTCTTAAGTCACTGTTGAGGACTCTAAGTATGTAAAAAATGACTATTAGTCCCTCCAAATTTATTCTCCCCTTCTGCTATGGTAATAGCATTCTTAATTATTAGCTAAACACAGCCTTCTGGAATAAATACTACATTTCACAACCTCTTTTTCCAGTGAAGGGTGACCACGTAACTGAATTCTATTCTTTTATATTTCTTTCCACCGATTGGAACCTGGGTGAAGAGATGGGTCAACAGTAACGAAACAAGTAAGGCCAATAATCAATGAATGATAAACAAGATAGAAGCGCCTGGTTCAGATATTCATAAAGTAGTAGCAATTAGATCACATTTTGTTTCCTTTAACTAAAAAAGAAACAAACAAAAAAAAACCTGTGCATCACACTGAAGTGATGTCCCAAGCTTCTTCCTTACATTTCTGGGCAAAGGTCCAAATCTAAAAAAAAAAAAAAAATCCATGTCATTATAGCAAGATCAGATTCTCTTGCATTTAGGCCTAGAAAAATTGTTAGACAACGGTGCAGTCAAGAAAGGAGCTATCTAACATGAGATCCCATTATAATAGACTCTGTTAGCTGTATGGCTATTATGGACAGTAGTTTCCAACTCTGCATTTACTTTCACTTTTGCTCAGTACAAATTTCTCCCAAATCTTAAACAACAACTGAACTGGAAGGAAACTATTATAAATTCATAAAATAGTGCACAGTGAGGTAGGAGTGCCTTTTTGATGATTGGGTGTGTCATGCTTTTTCAGCTTGTGAAAGAGCTATCTTTGTTTGCTAAATACATATTTCTGTTTAATTGCTCCATCAGTCATGCTTATTAGTTCTGGTGAAGGACTCACCAGAAGTTCTCTCAACCAATTGAAACTTCTTTAGATCAAGGTGATGCCTGGGTGCATTTAGGGCAAGCAAGTCTCAGCAATTGTGTAACCAGTTTGATGAAATAGACGTGTTGATTTGGTTTTTTTCATAGCACAGAAAGTTACTAAGAGTTATCTCTAAATGTCTGCTTTTCTCCTGGACTTAAATTATTAAATATATTGCTATGTCCTCACATTGCTTTTTGCAGAAGACACCGCATTCTTCCGTTGGACACCAAGATTCTCTACTGCAGCATAACCCAAGCCAAACCAGCCATGGTTTGCTGGGGATCTCTGCTGCTATAGCATTTGAGATCCACAGGAAAGGTCTCATGAATAATGCACGGTTATAAACAGGTGACCGTATCAAGATCTCTTCACTTAATGCTATTCCCAAACACACTCTGAGGAAAGTAATTGGATACCTTCAATAGCAATTGATCTGTACAGGAAGAAACTGATTAAAAGCTTTGCAAGGCATCGATTGCATGTGCATTAGCTTGCATTGGCTTGCGTTTATTTTCTACTGAAAACCCACGTAAATTGTAACAATAACCAGAATCATAATGCTAAAGAGAAATATAAAATATTTTAAAGCCACAAGTATGAAAATCCAGGCCATTCTTCCACTGCAGAGTAGGAAAGAGGCAGAAGCAGCTTACCAGGAGGCTGCCTATAATTAGGTTAAGTGCTTGTGAGTCAGTGTCAAGTGTTGTGCTACCAAAGGAACAGCTTATAAAGTATGAAGCCACTCTCATCCATTTTCTTACCACCAGCGACAAGAAATGTCAGCAGGCTCCAAGCACCTTCCTGGAACAGCCACCATTAATCTCCAATATGATCACGTCACCTTTTAGTTATTTTAGATGAAAAAAAATGGTGGCCCTTTTCCCCACCCCCAATCACAGACTAGGTGTTAAACCTACAGTATAGCAGTTTGGGGGGCATTCCTCCACCAGAACTATCAACACAATAGGCTGAAGTTCATTGCTGCTGTTATGGGCGGGGAGCAGGTAGATGGCCCCCACGGCCAAGTTATATATGACAGATATAAGCCTCTTGACTTACACAAATCTTCTTTAACAAGAAGATTGAAATGTGGTACACCCTCCTAACTGGATGATGAATTATTATGATAGTAAGCATTTATGGGCGTTTGTAAGACAGCATTGTAACGATTTTTGTATGTCTTGTTTCATTTTATATTGTTTTAGCTCAGTGGCTATGTTGTTATCCATAAGTCCTTTAAAATATTAACTAGATCTGAGTAACTTCTTTCTGAGATTATAAAGCAGAGTCATTTATTTAGGTCCTCTGGAGATTCTATGATGTTGATCTATATGGTCTATAGGAAGCCTTATTTACATTATTACTCTTTTATGGCTATGTTTTCCCTATCTTAATTATTCCTGCTTATCTTTGTTGGTTTAACGCAGGAAAATTAAATATGTTAATGTGGAAGGGGGAAAATGGCATTTCACGCTGTTATTAGTGTGAGGTGCAAACACTGGGGAAGAGGGATTTACTTAAGGTTATTTAAAGTCAGGATCTTATGCTTCCATTTATGAAAGATTAACTACTGTGGGAATTGTCATCTCACTGTAAACCACAAGAAAACTTGACAAAATGTGTGAAAGAAATATTTTTAGACAGCGAGCAATAGGCAGCACAGGATGAAATCTGACAGAAGGGGTCCTGAGACAACTAAGCTCCGGGATCCCTGCCCTATATTAAAGCCTGCTTCAGACCTGATTTAAATACAATTCAATATCAAGCCTCAAATTTCTAAGCTAATTCTAAAGTAATTTGAACGTGTGCCATATTTTAAGGAATAGAATAAAATGCCGCACTCACTAATGTAAAATTCACAATTTTCAACATCCAATCAAAACTGTCAGACAAGGAAAGAGGCAGGAAAATTTGACTTAAGCAGAAATAAGAAACAGACTCAGTTATGATATAAGTTATGAAATAATCAGACTATAATATCAAATAGTTATTCTAAATAGTATAACTGTGGGCAGAAATGTAAAGGAACACATGAGTTAATAAAGAGAAAAATTGAAAATACAAAAGGAATTCAAATGGAGGTAAAATGCTAGAGATTAAAATAAAATCATCAGAAATGAAGAAAAAACTGGATGAGTTTAACTGCAGATTAGAAACTGCAGAACAGGGGCGCCTGGGTGGCTCAGTGGGTTAAGCCTCTGCCTTCAGCCCAGGTAATGATCTCAGGGTCCTGGGATCAAGCCCTGCATTGGGCTCTCTGCTCAGTGGGGAGCCTGCTTCTCCCTCTCTCTCTGCCTGTCTCTCTGACTACTTGTGATCTCTCTCTCTATTAAATAAATAAAATCTTAAAAAAAATTAAAACAATAAAAACAAAACTGCAGAACAGATCTGTGAACTTGAATATGTAGGAATAAAAACTATCCAAATTTATCAAAGAGAGAAAAAGAAAAAACACAAACAAAAACCAAAGCCTCAGTGACCTGTGGGTCAATGTCTACCAATTTTATATATGCGTAATCTTTCTAAAATTAAGATAAATACATTTTTTAAAGGTTTTATTTATTTATTTGACAGACAGAGATCACAAGTAGGCAGAGAGGCAGACAGAGAGAGAGGAAGGGAAGCAGGCTCCCTGCCTAGCAGAGAGAGAGCCCGATGTGGGGCTTGATCCCAAGACCCTGGGATTATGACCCGAGCCGAAGGCAGAGGCTTTAACCCACTGAGCCACCCAGGTACCCCAAGATAAATACTTTTTAAGAAAAGCAAAAAAGAAGAAAATGTATCACAGTAGTGCTGCACTATATAAGAAAGGTCAGGGGCACCTGGGAGGCTCAGTGGGTAAAGCCTCTGCCTTTGGCTCAGGTCATGATCTCAGGGTTGTGGAATTGAGCCCCATATCAGGCTCTCTGCTGGGCAGGGAGCCTGCTTCCCCTTCTTTCTCTGCCTGCCTCTTTGCCTACTTGTGATCTCTCTCTCTCTCGTCAAATTAAAAAATAAAATCTTTTAATAAGAAAAAAGAAATGTCAAAGGAAGTTCTTTGAGTAAAAGGTAAATGGCATCAAAATGAAATGCGGATTTAAACCATGGAATAAAGAACGCTAGAGATTGTAAACATGGATAAATATAAAATACCTATTTTCTCATTTAAATATCTTTCTAAAAACTGACTACATAACACAAAGATAATAGCAATGTATATTGTTTTTAATGCATTTATATATTATATGAAAAATTCATAAGACTATAACATAAAGGGAAAGATTGAATAAATGGAAGTATATGAAATAAAGTTCTGTGCAGTGCTTGTGAAGTGGTGTAACATTTGATGTTAGACTGATAAGTTAAAGAAACACATTCTAAATTATAGAATAGCCATTAAAAATATAAAACATTTATCAAAGGACACATAGGTTGCCTCTATATTTTGGCTATTGTAAATAATGCTGCAATAAATATAAGGATGCAAGTATCTTTTCAAATTAGTTTTTTGTTCATCTATTTGTTTTCTTCAGGAAAATACTATGAAGTACAATTACCAGACCATAGGGTAGTTGTATTTTTAATTTTTTGAGGAACCTCCATACTGTTTTCCAACATGGCTGCACTAATTTACATTCTCACCAACAAGATATACAGTGGAATATTACTTGGCCATAAACAATGGCAAGACCTAGAGGGTTTTATGCTGAGTAAAATAAACAGACATAGACAAATAACATATGATTTCACTTATATGTTGAAGCTAAAAAAACAAAGCAAACAAAGCAAAACAAAACAGAAAGAGACTCCTAAATACAGAGAACAAACTGGTGGTAGCCAGAAGGGAGAGGGATGGATGGATGAGCAAAATAGGTGACAGGAATCAAGAGATACAAACTTCTAGTTATAAAATAAATTAAGTCACAGGTATGTGAAGTGTAGCATAGGGAATTAGTTAACAATATTGAAGTAATTCTGTATGGTGACAGAGGGTAACCACATTTATCATGGTGAGAATTTTGTAATGGATATAAATGTTGAATCACTACATGATACACCTGGAATTAATATAATATTGTATTTAACTATATTGCAATTAAAAATATATCTCTCTCACACAAATATAAACACATAAATGCATATTATATATGTATATATTCACATATCTGTGTGTGTGTATATATATATATATCTCACAAAGAGAAGGCTAATAAACTAATATAGGGGAGATAATGGCATCTTAAAAAGTAGTAAAAAAGGGGCACCTGGGTGGCTCAGTTGGTTGAACATCTGATTCTTGGTTTCAGCGTCTCAACAGCCCGTCTCAAGGTCCATGCTCAGCAGGGAGTCTGTTTCCCTCTCTCTCTGCTCCCCACCCCCTCCCCGCACTCGCACACTCTTTTGCTCTAAAATAAATATATAAATCTTTTTAAAAAGTACAAAAATAATATTTAAAGAGGAAGAAAACTTAAAAAACAAAGAACAGATAAGACAAATAGAAAACAAATAGTAAGATAGCAAGATGATAAATTTCAGTTCAACTATATCAGTAATTATGTAAATTATAAATAGTCTCAACACTCTAATTAAATGATAAAAATGTCAAATAGGGTTTATTGAATGGGGCACTTGGATGCGGTGGATAAACAATGAATCTTGGAACACTAAAAAGAATTTAAATGAAAAAAAAAAAAAGAAGAAAAATACCAAATCTTCTTTAAATGGGAAGACACAAATCGATCAAAGACAAAGATGAGATAAAATATACCAAACAAACCCTGACCCAAAGAACGTTGCACTGCCTGTATTAAAATAAAAAATAAGTTTAAGAGAGATGATATCAGAGATAAAGTTGTATGTTTTCTAGTAATAAAGAAATCAAATTGTCAAAAAGAAATATCAATCCTAAATGTGTATGCATACAATAGCAGAATTTCAAAATATGTAAAACAAAAGTAATGAAACCAAAAGGAAAAATAAGCAATCCACAAGTATACTCAGATTTTTACACTTTTCTTTCAGCAATTGATAGAACAAGTAGAGAGAATCAGAAATCATGTAGAAGGTGTGAACAACCAACCTGACTTTATTGACATTTTAGAACACTCTGCCATAACAGCACAATACACATTCGTTTTAAGTGCAAATGAATTATGGGCTCAGACACAATAAGGTGAGACACACATTTCAATAAATAAAACACATCTCAATGAATTTGAAAGGACTGAAATTGTAAAATTATGTTCTCTGACCCGAGCAATATTAAACTGAAAGCCAATAAATGACAGGTATAAGGAAAATCCTCTAAGTTTCTTAAAAAATTGAAAGTCATACCTAAATAACCCGTAGGTCAAAGAAGAAATCAAAAGGGAAAGATGAGGTAAACTTATCTTTATTTGCAGACAAAAACACTGTGTTCATAGAAAATCCCACAGACTTTTTAAAATAAAAATTGTAAAACTATTACTGAGAATTTAAAAAGATTAAAAAGTCATTAAACAAAATTAAAGAATGTTTATAATATAAATTAATTACGGAGATATTGATGTTAAATAGTCAATAACTAGTACTATACATAAGATTATAAAAATGTAAAGTATTTAAAAATAAATTTAACAAACTATGAGCAAAATCTGTACTCTGAATATTGTAAAACTTCTGAGAATGGAATATTGTAAAATTTCTGAGAATGGAAAAAATAATCTGTTAATGCATTGGAAAATTTAATATTGTTAAGATGTCAATTTTTCCTCAATCTGTAGAGTCAACACAATCCCAATCAACATCACAGTAAAAATCCTCAAGTCAATTCTCAAGTTTATATGGAAATGCAAAGATCATAGAAAAAGCAAAACAACTTTGAAAAAGAATACAAAATTTGATGAGCTACATCACCTGATTTGAAAAACTACTGTATCAAGATACTATAGTATTAAGGTAAGAATAGTATACACATATCTTTGGAACAGCATAAAGTCCAGAAATTAATGTACAACTAACCAATGATTGATTTTCAACAAAGATACCAGGGTAACAAAATGGAGAAAGAAAATGTTTTCAACAACTGTAATAGAGCAATAGGATAGCACATTCAAATAAAGATTAATTAATTAATTATTGGCTATACTTCCTACCATTTAAACAAAGATTATCTTGAAATAATCTTAGATCTACACAGAAGGGCTAAAACTGTTAAAATTCTATAGGAAAGGGGCGCCTGGGTGGCTCAGTGGGTTAAAGCCTCTGCTTTCGCTCAGGTCATGATCCCGGGGTCCTGGTATTGAGCCCTGCATCGGGCTCTCTGCTCCGCGGAGAGCCTGCTTCCTCCTCTCTCTCCCTGCCTGCCTCTCTTGCCCACTTGTGGTCTCTGTCTGTCAAATGAATAAATAAAATCTTAAAAAAAAATTCTATAGAAAATGTTATGATATAACCATTCTAATATTCAGTAAATGAAAGATTTCTTAAACAAGTGTAAAAATACAAGACTATTACGGAAAAAAAATGTATTATGAGGGCTGCATAAAATTTAAAACCATTTGCTCATTGAAAACACTTCAAAGAAAATATAAGTCCATTATAGTCTGGGAAAATATTTTAATACATACACCTGACAAGGAAATTTTATTCATAATGTATAAAGAACTCTTACATATCAATATGAAGAAAATAAACAACTGTATTAAAGATGGCAAAAAACTTGGATATACATCTTCACAAGAGGAAGAGGTAAGTGACACATAGAAGATACAAGTAACAAATAAGCCCAACATAGTTAGGCATAGGAAAATGCAAATAAAAACCACAATGAGACACCAGTGTGTACCCACTAGAATGGATAAAATTTTAAAATGACAATGGCAGGTGCTGGTTTTCTGTCATATATTACAGGTGAGAATGCAAAATGATGCAAGCACTTTGGGAAATAGTTTGACTACTTCTTAAAGCACAGATTTATTACCCAGAAAAACCACTCCTGGGTATGTATCAAAGAGAAATGAATACAAATGTCCATATAAAATATTTATTGGGTGTTCATAGCGGGTATCTTCATAATAATCTCAAACTAGAACAATGTAAATGTAAATTGATTGGTGAATGGATAAACTGTGATATATCCATACAAGTAATATTATTCAGAAAAAAAGAGAAATGAACTACTAATAACCACATTGTAAATGAATCTCAAAATGATTGTGCTAAATGAAAAAAAGAAGATATAAAATATTACATATTCTATGATTCCATTTAAAACAAATTCTAGAAAAGGCAAAAACTACAGTGGTAGAAAGCACATCAGTGGTTGCCTGGGTCTGAGTATGGGGTGAAGGGACCAAAGACAAGCTTTTGGGTAATGGAAATATTCAGTTCAGTATCTTGCAGTTGTGGTCACACAACTAACTACACACTTGGCAAAACACATTGAACAGTACATATAAGATAGAGAATTGGATATAAACTATATATCAATAAATTTGATTTGAAAAATATGTAATTTGTCATGCTAAATTATATAGACCCATGTGTATGCAAAGAAAAATCTGGAAAAAGAGACTTTAAGGCATTAATTATGGTAATCTCCAGGTAGCCTATTTTTCTGGCAAGAAGTTAGAGATAATGAATAAAATATTTTCTTAGGAAAATGTATACATGGATAAGAAAATGCTATCAACATTTAAGAATAACTATCATAGGGTGCCTAGGTGGCTCAGTTGGTTAAGCAACTGTCTTCAGCTCAGGTCATGGTCCCGGAGTTCCGGGATCAAGTCCCGCATAAGGCTCCCAGCTCCATGGGAAGTCTGCTTCTCCCTCTGACCTTCTTGCTTCTCATGTTCTCTCTCACTGTCTCTCTCTCAGATAAATAAATAAATAAAATCTTTTAAAAAAAAGAATAACTATCATAAGAAATTAAAGGAAACAAAAGATATCAATATAGGAGACAAGAAGAGAATAAAAAGAAGAAAATCAAGAGTAAAATACACAAGGAAAAAATATGCCAGGAATAAATTCATACACAAAAGTAATCACAGTAAATAAAATAGATACACCTATTAGAATAGTTTTCCATACAGTATGGAAAGGGGAAGAAAGAATGTCTTCGCAGTGGAGAATATGACAAGCACTACCTCGGTCAGATAATGGTCAAGGTCAACAGTCACTAATCATGCTGATAGTATATAGCCCTGATATGATGTGACAAAAAGGTACTTTATCTCTGTGATTTTCCTCCAAAAATTCTATAACCACATTCTAATTATAGCAAAGAGATCAGACAAATTCCAAAAGAGTAGCATACTGCAGAATCTCTGATTAGTACTCTTTAAAATGTTCAAGGTCATTCAAAACAAGGAAATCCTGAAAAACTGTCATAGTCAAGAGGAGCCTAAGGAGACAAGACAAGCAAGACAAGGAAATGTTGTATGCTACCCTATCTGGGATTTTGGAACAGAAACAGAACATTAGGTAAAAATTAAGGAAATCTGAATAAACTATGGATTTAGTTAATATTTATCTATTAATATTAGTTCATTTTAATTGTAACAAACATACCATATTAAACTAATATGTTAATAATCAGGGAAACTGGGGTGCCTGGGTGGCTCAGCTGGTTAAGCAGCTGCCTTTGGCTCAGGTCATGATCCCAGGGTCCTGGGATCGAGCCCCCCATAGGGCTCCCTGCTCAGTGGAGAGCCTGCTTATCCTTCTCCCTCTGCCTGCCACTCTACCTACTTGTGCTCTCTCTCTCTGTCAAATAAATAAATAAAATCTTTGAAAAAAAATAAAAATGGGTGAAGCAATATTAACATCACATAATATAAAATATATAATAAAAAGCATTAAAAGAGGGGAAGACGGGGGGACTAAGTGGCTCAGGCTTCCGTTCTTAGTTTTGGCTCAGGTCACAATCTCAGGGTCGTGAGGTCTGTGTTAGGCTCCACATTCAGTGGGGAGTCTGCTTGAGATTCCCTCTACCTCTCTGGCCCTCTGCCCCTCTGCCTGCTCACACACACTCTCTCTCAAATAAGTAAGTAAATAAATTCTTAAAAAAAAAAAAAAGAGAGAGATGAAGAAGGACACTACCTGATGATTAATGGAAAAAACATAACCTAATATGATGGCATTAAAATAAGTGGTGCAAAAAGCAACAGAATTGTAATGAGAAGCTATATATTCACAGAAAGAAATATTTTAATATATTCATAGAAATATTTTTACATATTTCTTTGAGAAACATTATGCAAAGAAAATTAGTAAGATTTAGGATATATGAAGAACACTATTGTGTTTGGTTTAAACTGTACCCCATAAGTAAAGAATATACAATTTTTCCAGGAGCACAGGAATGTTTACAAAATTAAAATAGTCAATTTTAATTTTATTTAATGGACAAGATCATTTTGGAGAAATTTCAGAGAGCTACTACATTGTTTTTTTAACAAAAGGGAATAAATGGAGGCACCTGGGTGGCTCAGTGGTTAAGCGGCTACCTTGGGCCCAGGTCATGATCCCAGGGTCCTGAGATCAAGCCCTACATCCAGCTCCCTGCTCAGCAGGAAGCCTGCTTCTCCCTCTCCTTCTTCCCCTGCTTGTGTTCCCTCTCTCACTGTGTCTCTCTCTGTCAAATAAATAAATTAAAAATCTTTAAAAAAATAAATAAAAATTTTAAAAGGATATATTGCATGGAGCACTGGGTGTGGTGCATGAACAATGAATCTTGGAACACTGAAAAAAATTAAATTTAAAAAAGTACAATGGGAATTTAAAGTAATAAATAAATAAATAAATAACAAAAAAATTTAAAAAGGAATGAATGGATAGGTGTGCTGATGAAAAGCCTCAAAATAAAAAATATATAAATTCTCCTGAAATTAATTCCAAACAATGTTCTTTTTGATATTGTTGCTATTGTTGCAACAGACAAGCTTGAGGATCCTGAAATTCACATGGAAGAGTAATTGTCCAAACACAGCAAAGATAATTATGAATAATAAACAATAAATAAATAAACAGGACTATTACATTTCCAGATATAAAAAATAGCACAGTTTCCTCCCTTCCAGCCTTCCTTTCTTCCTTCCCTCCTTCTTTCTTCCCTCCTTCCTTCCCTACTGTCTTCTTTCCTTTTAGCTTCCCTCAGTTCCTCCTGCTCTCCCCATTTCTCCCTCCCTCCTTCCTTCCTTTCTACCCTTTCTACTTATTTATGTAACACAATTCCATAATGGAAAAGAGCAACTTCAGCCAAGGTATTGGAATACAATGTTCTGACTAGTGACTTCTCACACATCCCACAGACTTACATTGTAATTTCAGGAACTCATTCTCTTCAGAAGTAGTTAATATTCTTTGGCTGAGCCATCAAATATATCCAAATGAAGGAATGCCTTTGAACTCATGCTTTTGAATTACAAGATGGGTCCCAAGTTGGACGCTAGTAGAATTAGTGATTTCATGAAATAGTAAAAATTAGAGGATTATTATAGATTAATAATTTAGATATAATTTTAATAAATCATAGGCTACCTCACTTTATTAGAGCAATACTAGTCTTACTCTTTTTAAAAAACAAATATTTATGTATTTCAGCGAGAGAGAGCTCAAGCAGGAGAGGCAAGGAGAGAGGGAGAGAATTTCAAGCAGACACTGTGCTGACCGTTGAGCCCTACCCGGGTTTCAATCTCACAACCCTGAGATCACGGCCTGAGCTGAAACAAAAAGTCAGCAACTTAACTGACTGTGCCAATCAGATGCCCCATTAGCTTTCCTCTTAATTCTGATTATGGCTCTCTTTTGTTTAGTCTATAGTGTAAATGATAGATATGCCAATGGCAACTAATTCCTGGGGGAACCTTTTATAAACAAAATTAGTTACATGCAGATTTTAAGAAAAAAGTGTTTTAAATAAATCCATACTGAATGCTTTAGTCCTGAAAGTAATGAAGCCTTCGTAAAAGTCACTTTATATATTCTACTCCTGCCCTCAATGGTAATGAACAGCTAATAATAGTGGTTATTGTTTACTGAATGCTTACGGTAAGCCAAGCATTCTCTTTAGCATTTTATTTGTATTACCTCCTTACAAAAAAAATCCATTGGATGGGTATTGTCATTGTCCCCATTTTACAGATTACTTAGGATAGTATATGGTAGAGATAAGAATCAATTATATGTAATCAGACTCTATTATACTTTAGTACTTCTGAGTAAAAACATGGGAATTGTCAATCTATTTGTTTTTTTAAAACAGAAAAAGAAAAAGTCTATTTGTATAGATACTTATTTGTATCCCATCTTGTTCTAGAATGAAGTGAAGATAACATTCAAATTACTCTTGTGGTAGATTATATTTATGGTCCCAATTTTTTGCTCTTCCCTCTATCCATGCCCTTTGCTTTGTGATATTGTAGTTTATCTCACTATAGAGTGAGATAAGTTCCTTTCTCCACCCTTACATCTGAAATTGGCCATGTGACTTGCTTTGACCATTAGAACATGACAAATGTTCTCCATACTAGGTCTGAGCCTAAGCTGCAGGAGATTTGCTTGTTTCCACTTACCATCTTCTTTGTGAAAATATGTCTAGATAGCTAAGTGCTGGATGATGACAGATCTGTCCCTTAGAACTGAGCTGCCCCAAATGCTCCAGCTGAGGCCAGTCCACATCAGTCTAGATTAGTAACTTTCAGCCAACCTCCAGACATGTGAGTAAGCAGACACATGAATAATTCAGAAAGCAGAGCCACCTATTCAACCCCCAGTAAACTCCTGACTGTGGCAATTAATACTGATTTTTGTATGCCAATAAGCCTTTTGACTGTGTGTTATGCATTGTTATGATGGCCATTAATAACTGACAGAGTATAGAATGAGTTTCATTAAGCAAGATTTTGAGAGCTTACTCTATTCCAGACACTTTTCTAGGTGCCAGGGCTATTGTAGTAATCAAGAGAGATGGGGTCCCTGCTCTTTGCAGAGATTACTTTCTATGGAAAGACGTAGACAAAAAATATGTATTTGTACAGGATACTTTCAGATAGTGAAAACTGCATGAAGAAAATCAGGCTGGCTGGTATATTCGACACTGACTGAGAAATTGAAGACGTGAGGCATGAAGTGTGTGGTATCACTTTTGACTTGGGAAGGTGACATTTGGGCTGGCACTTGAGGGAGTACCAGGAGACAGCCATGCTACAATCTGAAGGACTAAGAAAGACTCTAGGCTGGTGTTGTGGGTTGGATGGTTCCCTGCAAAAAGATATGTTCAAATCCTGATATCTGTGAATATCAAATAGGGTTTTATTAGAAATAGGGCCTTTGTAGAATATACAATCAAGTTGAGATGAGGACATGATGGATTAGAAATGGCTTATAAGAGGAGGTGCCTTTATAAGAAGAAATAAATTTGAACACCACACAGAGACACAGACACAGACACAGACACAAACACAGGAAGAATGCCACATGAAGACAGACTTGGAGACATATTTAGAGGCCAAGGAAGACCGGTGGTTGTCAGCAACCACCAGAAGCCAAGAGAAAGACGTGGAGCAACATCTCCCTCAAGAGACTCCAGAGGAAGCAACTCTTCGCAGTACCTTGATTTTAAGCTTCTGGCCTCCTGAATTGTGAGAGAATACATTTCTGCTGTTGTAAGGTGGCCAGTTTGCAGTACTTTGCTATGGCAGCCCTAGGAAAAGAACATAGCTCAGAACAGACTTAGTGAATTCTAAGGTCTGAAAGAAGACTCATGAGCTTGAATATGGTAAGTGAATGGGAGAGTACACAAGATGAAGGGGAGGAGACAGGCAAGGGCCACATCATTTAAGGGAATAAGCTATGGTTTGGTTTTGAAAATAAGAAAAGAAGGAAATGAAGCTAAAAGAAAATAAGGGAAGGAAAGATATAAAGAAATCAAGAATAAATTTAAGTAGGCAAGTATCCATGTCATAGGTTCCCCTGTGCTTGATTTAGCCTGTGAATTCTTTTTTTTAAGATTTTATGTATGTATGTATATATGTATGTATGTATTTATTTGAGAGACAAAGGGGGGGGGGTAGAGAGATAGGAAGAGAGAATCTCAAGCAGACCCACATTGAGCATGGAGCCTAACTTGGGGCTTGATCTCAGGACCCCAAGATCACATCCTGAGATGAAACCAAGAGTCAGATACTTAACTGAATGAGCCACCCACATGCCCCTAGATTGTGAATTTTTTATCACCCTGTGCAGAAAGAAGCTCATGAATCAAAGTGTTTGTAAAGGAAGATGTGGTCCATATACACTATGGAGTATGATGCCTCCATCAGAAAGGATGAATACCCAACTTTTGTAGCAACATGGACGGGACTGGAAGAGATTATGCTGAGTGAAATAAGTCAAGCAGAGAGAGTCAATTATCATATGGTTTCACTTATTTGTGGAGCATAACAAATAACATAGAGGACATGGGGAGATGGAGAGGAGAAGGGAGTTGAGGGAAATTGGAAGGGGATGTGAACCATGAGAGACTATGGTCTCTGAAAAACAACCTGAGGGGTTTTGAAGGGGTGGGGGTTGGGAGGTTGGGGGAGCCAGGTGGTGGGTATTGGGGAGGTCACGCATTGCATGGAGCATTGGGTGTGGTGCAAAAACAATGCATACTGTTACGCTGAAAAGAAATAAAAACAAAACAAAACAAACAAAAAAACCACATTCTAAAATTATCACAGCTTTTATATTTTTTAACCATATTTTCTTAATCTAATTTAAAGTTTTAAATAACAGCAATGAAGGACAGGAGATTAGTAAGTTAGTTAACACAGACCAGAAAATTCAATTTTCAATAAATTATTTTAGAACTCTGGAAAAAAAAAATTGACAGCTAACTAATTACCCAATCACTGACAGAATCAAGTCTAAGCTGCTTTGCTTAGATTTATTTTTGATTATCGCTTCAATTTCCTTTTCATTCACTTATGAATGAAATGACTTATTTTTGCTTATCTCTTCAACTTCATTTTCATTCACTCTCTGCCTCACATATAAAAGTCATCCAACAGATTTTAATTCTTAATGTTCTATTGTATTTCTCACTTCCATATGTGCACATGCTGTTTGATGGAATATATCACCACCATTTGCCCTAACATTCACTCGTCTTCTCCTTCTTCTTCTCCCTCTTCTTCTACTTCTTCCCCTTCTCCTCCTCCTCCTCCTACTACTACTACTTCTTCTCCTTCCTCCTTCTCCTTCTTCCTTCTCCTTCTTCCTTCTCCTCCTTCCCCTCCCCCCTCCTCTTCCTCCTCCTCCTTCTTCTCCTCCTCCTCCTCCTTCTTCTTCTTCTTCTTTTCCTTCTTCTTCTCCTTCTTCTTCCTCCTCCTCCTCCTTCTCCTCCTCCTCCACCCCCGCCTCCTTCTTCTTCTTCCTTCATTCATTCATTTAGTAATTGAGCTATTTCTCTTTATCAGGCATCCTTTAGCATGAAGATATAGTAATAAACAAAGTAGATCTATTCCCCTTTACATAGAACTTTGCTTTAGCAGCCTAGAATGAAAAATAATTAGACAACTATAATTGTATCAAGCACGATGAAAGGAAAGTTCAAAGCATAAGGTGGGGAGAATGTGATCCAGTCTTGGGAGTTGAAGATTGGCTTCAGACTCAGATATAACTGATGAAAAGAGTTTGACAGAGAATGGGGATGGCCTTATAATCGGAGGAAACTGTATGTTCAAAGACCCCTGAAATGAAACGAAGTATTTCTTGTTCTAACAATCTGAAGGAAACTACTCTTTTCTCTGTCTGTCCCTGTATTTCTCTGTCTTTCCCCTTCTTTTGTTCCCTCTCTCCTTCTCTTCCCCCTTTCTTCCATTGTTGATTTTTTTTCCACTCAGAAGAGGTAGTATAGCATCATTTATTATTTGTGTATAAAGTTATTTATTAAGATAAGTTCCAGGGACACCTGGGTGGCTCAGTTGGTTAAGCGGCTGCCTTCGGCTCAGGTAACATCCCAGCGTCCCACATTGGGCTCCTTGCACAGCAGGGAGCTTGCTTCTCCCTCTGCCTCTGGCTGCCTGTGCTCTCTCTCTCTCTCTCTCTCTCTGACAAATAAATAAATTTTTAAAAATCTTTAAAAAAAAAGATAAGTTCCAGTATCCTTACCTGTTCAACAGGAGTAGTAAATATGCCTAACCCCTGGTTTGTAATGAGAATTTAATGTGATTGTGTGCCCATGCCTGGGATATCATGAACACTCAAAAACCCTGGCTACCTATCACTCTATTTGTGTGTTTATCATTGAGCTTAACCATACATTCTTTGGGTCAAACCCAGTGTTAAGGTATTTTTACAGATATGGTCTAATGTAATCTCAAGACTCATACAAGGCACATGTGACTGTTCTCAAGTTGAGAGAACTAGAATCTAGAATGTTCAACACATTAACAAGCTTCACTGGGCTCAAAAGCCCAGGCTTTTAGACACCACATAAGCTTCATCCTTTTATAGGGTTATTCCATCTTCTTTTTAAAAAGGGAAAGATGTTCTTTAATGCTGACACAAACATATTTGTTTAGCTTTGTTTATGTAAAGGAATTTTGAACTTAAATGTAGGAAAGAAACAACATTGCATTATCCTACAGCTCATTATTAGTGATACCACAAAGTTAAATCACTAGGGAAAATGGTAGAAAGCAAACTGATTGTTAGAAGAATGTTAAAGGAAATAAATCAGTCAAAATGCAGTCATTATGTTTTTAATTCATGGGAACAACAATGTCCTTGCCAACCCAGCCTGGAGATACAGATCATTTTCCAAATATGTATAATATGGAAGACTTCCAAAAACCTGTAGGGTAGATCATTAAAAGCTACAATTAGCCAGGGGCCATCATTTCAGCCTTCTGTCGCCATCCTCTTCCTTCAGGTCCCATGAGGCTGATGCTTATGATAATATCCCTTAATGCAGGTTAATGGCCTAAGAGGTCAGGAAAACAATTTGCATCAATTGGGTACCAGTTTACAGTTCACTGATGGCATGGATCTGGTATATATTTTGGGGCGGGGGTGTCCATAATCAGAAATACATCCGCATGGTTGAATCTTCAGACAGTATCTGCTTTCTTTCAACAATGGTATTGAAGCGAAGAATGTAGTAAATTCTCTGACAAGCATCTGGCATTCAAGCTATCTGTACTTATTAAGTCCAGATCCTTTGTGCATCATTTGATTTGGGGTGAACTCTGTGTTTTTATCCTACTGCAGAGTCTATCTCCAGACAAGAGGCTGTCAGCACTGGCCATGGTTGGTACAAGTCCATGAGGAGTTTTCACCTGTTCCCAAATTCGAATTTCTCCATGTCCCAGCTCAGTGCACCCAGCCGACAACCTCTATACAGGCAGCCATCTCCCTGGCTCGGAGGGCTCTGCACTCTCCAGAGCCCTCACAGCTCTAACAATTAGCCCATTCATTTCCAGACATCTAACCTTTTTATTCTCCAACTTCCAAGGCCAAGTCAGAAATATTGCTTCAGATTTCTATGGTTTCCCCAGAACAGAAAAGTGACTGCACTTTTCTCGATACTCTTATTCAATACAGACTTTCTTCTGAGATAGAGGAATCAGAAAACTCCCTCTGACTTATGGAATGAATCCATTGTTCCTGAAGGTGGATGGGTAACATACCACACTGTCTGCTGCAAGTTACTTTGAGACCCCAAAAATCTTTGTTCTCTTCTCTCTTGTGCTACCAAATATGGATCCCTAAAATGACAAACGTAAGTCAAGAAAATGATTACATGCAATGTAATTGGCAAGTGATATTAAATTGTAACTTTCTAATTTAGAAAATTAGAAATATATATAAAATTAGCTGTATATATATGTGTAAAGCTTGATACAGGTTTTTTTTTTCCCGTTAAAAGTACTTAGTTATTCTTAGATTATGTTGTGTGTATTCCTTCAGTGTTAAAATATAATTTAAAAAATATATAATATGGGTTTTAAATATCTATTTGGAATTTTTTAATGGCAACACTATATTGATGTCTTCACATCAACCTCTCTTCCTAAACACTTCCACTTGGATGTGTCACAGGATCTCAAATTCAGTATATAAACAACTTACTCATCATCATCCATCATTAAATCTATTTTTCTTACAATATTATTTTTTGAGGGATAAGATTGTTAACAAAATCATCATTGTCATCCATGTCAAAACCTTTTGATTTATCCTAAATACTTCTATCTACTCTCCTACCTGAATCCAATAAATACTTACTTAATCCCAATTCTACTTAAAACAAAATAAAACTCTCAGTTCTGATCACACCATTCCATTTTTACTTCATTAGTTTCTTTATGTGTTTATTTTTTCTCCCCTGCATTATTTTTCAAATCATCCTTCCCAGTGTTGTCGAAGAAATACATATTTTTAAAAGAGAATCATGCTTCCCAAAATCAAATATGATGGTGATAATTCATATTTTCAGCACATTTAGAATAATATAATTATTCTCTTCTATTCATCATCTGTTCCACCAGATTAATGCCAGACAATGTAGCAAAGTGTATTCAAGACATGAACTTCATCTATACAGAAACTGAAGTTACCTGCAGTGTGCAAAGGCTTCTATCTTTGCACATGAGATTTCCTCTGCCTGGAATGTGTTCCTCCAACCAATCCCACCCACCTAAGTCATAAACAACAGCCTAGATCCAGCTCAAGCATTACTTTTTGGGGAGCCAATTTTGCTGACACCCACACAAAAAATTACCATAAACTGTGGTAAATGATTTGATAAGGGGAAGTTCAGGAGATAATGGAAGCATGGAGAAGTAGAATTTAACCCATACTTGTTCATCAATCAGGGTTTAGTGAATGTGATATCTGAGACCTGCAGGATGATAGAAGTGGGGTAAGCACAGGTGTTGGGGCAGAAAGCTCCCCTGAAGGAAGGTGCAAGAGCAGAGACTTGCTGCTAGAAATAACAATGCATACACCTGGGCCTTTCATCTGAAAAGGGAGCATGAAGAATTGATTCAAGTTGGTAATGCTGAAGGGTGACAGAGCAGGTATGGAGACTGTTCTATAACTCACATAAAAAGTTCATGCCATTCAAGCTCAGATAGTGGGAATAGTGATGGAAAGAAATAACTTTGAGAGACTTTGGTGTAAATCTCCCCCCCCCCCCAAAGAGATATATAAGGAAGAAATAAGAAAGAGGGAAGGAAGAATAAACGAAGCAAGGAAAGAAAAAAAAGAAGAAAGAAGGAAAGAAATCTCAGGAAAAAAGGAAAACATTTGCTCTATTCTTCTTTCCTTTCTCCTTTGCTTAGATAAAACAAAAAGTGTCTACCTTTCTAGAGACCACCAAATCTCCAACATTTGCCATTGACCTTTTCCTTTGTCAACATATACTAGGATTTCTTTGCTCATTTGTGGACAAAAGCAATTCAAAGCCAACCGCAAAGCAAAGATACAAAGTTATGAAATAATACTTTGGTTATTAATGTCTTTTATTTCGTTTTAAAATTTTATTTATTTATTTGAGAGAAAGAGAGTGAGACAGAGAGAGAGAGAGAGAGCACAAACAGGGGCAGGGGCATAGGGAGAGGGAGAAACAGAGTTCCCACAGAGCAAGGCCCAACAAAGGACTTGATGCAGGGCTCAGCCCATGGGCTTGCTCCCAGGACCTGAGATCATGACCTGAGCCAGAGTCAGATGCTTAATCAACTAGCCACCCAGGTGCCCCTGGTTGTTAATGTTTTTGCATTTCATTGTAAAGGATAAAGCTTATCATCAGATGCCTCCCCACATCTCCTTTTCTTGCCATTACTTTTTCTTTTCTCCTCTCCTTCAAGAGTGTAGACCAACAAAAGTAGGGAAATTGAGAGGAGAAATTAGGGGCAATGTTCAAGTTTGATATCTGTTTAGAACTCTATTAGGGATTATTCAAAGCCTTGCCACACTCAGGAGTAATCTACTTTTAAGATGAGTTCAGGCCTTAGAAGACAACCAAGGCCCTGGAATTAAATAGACCTCCCTGAACAGCTTTATGTACATCTCTTCTAAAGAGCACATGTGCCCCATGGATACTATCACCTACCTTCTTCACTCAATGCCATTTATTTTTTTTTTTTTTTTTTTTTTTTTTTTTTTTTTTTTTTTTTTTTTTTTTTTTTTTTTTTTTTTTTAAATAGAGTTTTTCTTTCTTTTAAGATTTTATTTATTTGACAGAGAGAGATCACAAGTAGGCAGAGACGCAGGCAGAGAGAGGAGGAAGCAGGCTCCCTGCCAAGCAGAGAGCCCGACGTAGGGCTCGATCCCAGGACCCTGGGATCATGACCTGAGCTGAAGGCAGAGGCTTTAACCCACTGAGCCACCCAGGCGCCCCTCACTCAATGCCATTTAAACAGTGCTTTTATTCTATAGGTATTTCCCTTTTTCTCCCCTTTGATTTCCTGTCTAGCCAGTGATTCTACCTGGTACCTCTAACCACTATATCTTGAATTTCCTCCAACCTATTTTATTGTAATGGAAGAAGTAAAAATATCTTTCTCATAAATTTAAAAAATTTTATTTGAGATTTACTAAAAATAAATTTTACATTATAAAATGTTAATTACATTTAAATTTTCAAAAAAAATTAAATATCCTATCTTCTATACCTATTTATACTGTCCTTCTTTTGTTTCAAATTTTTATATATTTCTGAGAGCTTTTTGTTTTGCTTTGTTGTAAATCAAGAGACTGTAACACAAGGTTATATGATTTGAGGAAGGCTTTTCTATATCAGGTGTAGTCCCCTTAAAAATAAGTTAAGTGAATATTTGTGACAAAATCGCAAGTGAAGAAAGAGAAGTTTGCATAAAACAATTGTGAACTATTAAATATATATCTCAGCATTAAAAAATATGCATCTCAGAAAAAGAAAATAAACCTAAATTAAACCTGTCATATTTATTAGCTGAAATGACTTCTTTGCATATCACTCTTACAAATACTCAGAAGTGGTTCCCTTCTGCTCATCTAGAGATAGGTCTTAAAACTGAACATCAACAATACATACTTTTTCCTTTGCTTCTCATGTAAAGAAAATTATGACAAGATCCATATGAGGAAAACTCATAAAACACATGAACAGATGAAAAAAAATCACACAAAACAGGTGAATAAAATCAAAGAACTAAATCAATGGAGAGATACACTCTGTTCATGGATAGGAAGACTCAATGTTGTCAAAACATCAGTTCTTTCCAACTTGATCCATAGATTCTTTGCAATCCCATCAAAATTGTATCTAATGTAGAAGAATGAAACTCGACCATTCTCTTACACCGTACACAAAGATAAACTCGAAATGGATAAAGGACCTCAATGTGAGACAGGAATCCATCAGAATCCTAGAGGAGAACATAGGCAGTAACCTCTTTGATATCAGCCACAGCAACTTCTTTCAAGATATGTCTCCAAAGGCAAAGGAAACAAAAGCAAAAATGAAC